>JAWWMW010067673.1:0-14972 GCA_035048345.1 Echeveria elegans | reverse complement strand
GGATAATCTCAGCCATTGATTAGAATGTACATCTATGATTATGATCTCTTTATACTTTTTATATTTAGACATTTTTTTACTTGATCTCTACCCATTATATAATAGAATATGTTATCTCAACCACACATTCAGCGACAAAAATTAGTCGTCTTTAAAATCTGTTGCCCTTCTTTCCACCATCATCCATTCAACGACGAAAATTTAACAGTCATCGCTAAAACCTTATGACATCATTTCCGTTAAATCATCCATTCAGCGACCAAACTTTAACAGTCGTCACTAAAAATTATCCTTTTTGCGACGCACCAGTGATTACTAAAATCGTCTCATTCATTGCTAAAATTCATTCATCCATTTCTGTACTTTTGAAAATGGGTGAAGAATCGAAGAACAGAGGGGAATCGAATGGAGATGTCCGAATTGAAAACACCATATTTGCAGGAGATTTCAAAAGCGAGGCAACAATCGCATGTTCCGGCCGCATCACCATCGGGATGACGGGTGTTTCCTCTAGTACAAAAATATTTAAGCATATTTACTACATAACCATTAGTTAAAGTACGCGACAGTCATCAATCATGTACTCCATCACGAACTTCAAGACTTTTGAGTAATGCACACAAGAAACTGACGTCATCGACCCAATTCACAGCTTCCACACCGAAGGAGGAAAGAATGAAAAACATCAACAAAAGAAAATAAAATCCCCTAATAATATATGGGAAAATATGGTGGATACATGGTTTGAACCCCTTACATATTGAGAAATCATTTGTCTCACTCCTCAACCAATGGAACACTAACTCATTAGCAGCAAGCGCACCTCCTGACTGACGCAAACTTGGTAAGCTTTATATTCATCTTCTGTACAAATTTATTTTCCTTAACATTTAATCAACTCAATAATCCATATTTAGTAATACTAATAGTGTTGTGAAAATCGACTCGAACATCGACTCGATAAGGTCATCAGATCGATGAGTCACTGATTCAATCTGGTCGACCCGGGGGTCAATGCACGACTCGATTTGGATTTTTATATAATTTTATACTAATAATAGAACAATATTAATTAACATTTGCATGTGATGTTATAATTAAATGAATATTTTTATATTCAAAAACAACATCATAAACGTTCAATTTAGCTTTAAAATAAGAAATATGTGTTTTGAAAAAAAAATGTAAAATATTGAGAATTAAGATCAGTTTTAATTCCTCTTAAATTTTATTATATCAAAATAATAAATATATTTACATTTTATGGAAGAAAAATTACTGATGGATAATCAATATTGAGAATTCAATTAATTTTAATTCATCTTAAGGTTTATTATACCAAGTCAATATATTTAGCAAGTTAATTTTACTATAACAAGTCATAAATATATTTACATTTTATAACAAGTTAATAGATTAACTTAGATGGTTTGATATACAACTTCATATCACATAGGTCTTATGTTCAAATTAATTTTTGTATTGTTAATTTTACCTCCACTCATGCGTGACATATTTCTTCTCATATTGTTATGTGGAAGGTTGTTAATTCTTCTCACAATGCTGTGCGGAAGGTGGTTACTTGTCTCACCTAGGTGTGGACGTGGTGGTTTACTACCGCATCAGCGTGGATGTGTTGGTTGTCCCGTGCTCCAGAGATGTGATGATTGCTGCGTGGAGTAGCTGTGTATTGGTAGAGGTACCCAATGTGGTCCGTGCTTGAAGTGCAAGATGATATTTTATCGAGTTGTTAGATAGGATCATTGACATTGTAATATAGGCTAAATTCTATGTGCTCTATGAGCCTCAAATTGTAATACCCTTCAATCGAAAAAAAATTAATTTTGATAGACACATTTAATTTTTGAGTGGAAATTGGGTTCAATTGAATAGGTTTGACCGTCGATCACTGGTTTTAATGGAGAATTGAGTGGTTCGACCGGATTTGACTGGTTTGATTGTAAATTGGATCTAACATAAGAATCAAACTCATAGCCTGATCGAGTTTCGATCCAACCGATCGAACCGATCAGGTCCGATTTTAATAACATTGATACTAATACACGGTATAGTTTCAAATTGTCCTGCTTTTATTGCTTTCAACTCTCACTCTGTCCCATGGGTATTTATGGCACACCATCTAATACCAAATTTACAGTTCAATCCTCTGGCTTCTATTCTCTTTTCATCCTGGTCTGCTACCTTCCCAATAACAATACTTAAAACTTCAAAAACAAATTCAACTTGATTGTATTCATGGTCCCCTCATTTCGGCTAAGTTGAAAAGTAAAGCCAAAATTAGTATTTCAGAGAGCACTGAAATACTTAAAAACAAAAAGATGGGCCCAAATCATTATTTCCAGTAGTAGTAACTTCTGTGATTAAACCTTCTCTACATGAAACTAGTTATGCTACTGCTACATACAATCGTTAGTTATGCCAACGATTTTAGCACCAAAATTTTACCATGTACGTTTTATAGCACTAACGTGAAGATGCGAGGAATCAAAACCCTAGAGGTGGTAAATTCAAATTGGACTATTTATTTAAATGGTCCATTAAAAAATTCATTTACCATTCATTAACAATTCATTTACAATCCATTTAAAAATTACTTTATTAAATTTATTTATAATTCATTTACAATCCACTAGCAATTTAGTGAGTTTGATTCAACCAATTGACTGATTGTTGACCGGCGTTGACTGACTGTTGATCGGCGTTGACTGATTGTCGACCAGACCAAATGGATATAATCCATTTAATCCAATCCGTTTAAAATCCACCCATAATCCACCTAATCCATCCATTTGACACCTCTACTTAATATACATTAGTAGTAAAAACTAAATTTCTCAAACGGTAACAGCTTCATTGCTAAGTACTGTTTTTTTGGATAACTAAATTATCATTTAGCTGTCCGAAGCCTATATCTAAACTATGTCTATGATACGAGAGGAAATCTTTGATGGAATAAAACAAAGTTTTTTCTTTGTTACTAACTAGGTCAAAATATGATTGTGGCATTTGACAATTTTGATCATCTGTATCATATTCTCTCTTAATGTATCTGTAGACAATTTTTATGCATATTATGCTAATATATGTTTTACCTAATATTGTGTGCATGCAGGGTGCTTTAACTGTTGATGTTGACAGTGTAGTCATTGTCATTCCTCACTCCTCAATTTACTCACCCTATTTTGCTTCTTCTCCATCTTCATATTCTTATATTCATCAGGAACCCATCTCAACTTCTACACAGTAGTCTCTAAAAGGTTTGAATAAACTTCCTCAAATGGCGACTGAGCACCTTCCCGTCCCAACCAGCTTGTATGACCTTTTCCATGAACCCGACCTCTGCCAGGATGAGATTCTCACCATCCTTCAGACCCTCGATGATAACAATAACAACAACATCTTCAATGTGGCTGTTTCCACGTCTCCTACTCATGGGCGGCTAACGGACGACAAGAATAGTACAACTACTTCAAACAACAATAAGAACAAGAGAAGGAGAAAGAAGCCTGTTGCCAAAACTGCTTCTTCATCATCTCCTGGCTTTGGCTCTGATGAAGAGTATTCGGATGATGATCATGCAGTGCTGTCACAAAGAAAGTGCGTCAAGAGGCAGAAGGATTCGCGACCTGCCACAAGCACGGACGATGTGAGTGGTGAGGACGGGGGAGGCAGCGGTAAGGGGGTGTCTCATATAGCCGTGGAGAGGAACAGAAGGAAGCAGATGAATAAGCATTTGGCCGTGTTGAGGCAGCTCATGCCTTGCTTCTACGTGAAAAAAGTATGTTTTCTTCACTGCTCATTCCCCTAATTCCATGATTACCAATTTACCATTCATTTAGTAATTTCTATGTTTGTAGTTATACTCATAATCTCACGTCTTGAGTACGGGATTTGTCCTGTCTGTGAGCGATAGTAATGAATACATTTAAAAAAAAAATTATACTCATAATCACACATACACGGTACTGTAAAAGGTTGTCTATGTTTAGTTGAGTAACATGTTTGGCAGTCAAGAACATGATGTTTTCAAGTCTATACATCATAGTCTTTAGTACGTTATTTCCTGTTTTGTCTTAACAGTATATCCATGTTCATTATTTTGACCTCTTGTAAAATAATCGAATTGTATGGAGATGCAATGATGCATATGGATACGGTGTGTATGCCATTTTGAGTCATGTTAGTTATTAATTAGATCATATATTTCAGGAGACTTCCTTCACTCACTTCATACTTGTGACATTTTTGAATCCCCCATTAACTAGTTTTCATGCTTGTACTAAGTGGTCCATCCAATATATTGAATGTCAAAAATCAGACTTGTCTTTTTTTCCTTTTTATGTTCTATTAATTGTTATGATTGTGAATATTAAGTTCATAAGTTATGCCAAAATGTTGATGATGCTAAATGCACATGTTTTGATGATTTGTGTTTAGGGTGACCAAGCGTCCATCATTGGAGGTGTGATTGACTATATCAATGAACTACAACAAGTTCTTCAATCTCTCGAGGCAAAGAAGCAGAGAAAGATATACACCAGTGATCAAGTGGGTCAGAGTCCTAGGATTGCATCAAGTCCAAGATTATTAATACCACAGAAACTCCCTAATCCCTCTTCAATTAGCCCGAGAAAGGAACCACCAAGTCCTGGACCACTAATTACCATACCGATTAGCCCAAGCACCCCACAATCAACTAGTCCTTACAAACCCCTGATCAGACAGCCTTTGATTAAACCATCATCGATCACATCACCAACTTTAAACTCCAACTCACCCGCCTGCTCCTCATTTGCTGACATGATTTTGATGATGAATCATAGCCATAATAGTTACAACTACAATGGTGTGGCTAATGAGCTTGTGGTTAGCTCAAAGAGCAATGTTGCTGATGTGCAAGTCAAGTTTTGTGGCCCAAATCTTGAGCTTAAGACTCTGTCCTCAAAATTTACCGGTCAGACTTTGAAGATGGTTTCAGTCATTGAAGACCTATCTCTTGAAATCCTTCAAGTTAGCATCAACATCGTTGAGCAAACCATGCTTAACACCTTCATCATCAAGGTACTTTCATTACAGTGATCACTCTCAGTTAGTTCAAAAAGTTTATGATATATAGTTTCTTTGCATTAGCTCAAATCACATGGTAAGTGGAAACTGAATATTGATGAAAACTGAATAGAACGGCTATAAATAGATACACGTACACCTACATGTTCATGTTTTTTCGCTTGTACTGTTCAGTTTGTCCCTTCATGTTTTTCATTGGTATTTAAAGAACCGTGTCAATAAATATGGCTAGCTGTTGAAGGAGAACTCACTAGATTCTTCTTAATATTACCCTTTTTGCGCCACTGCATTATCATCTTGTACTTTGTTTTTACCTTTTTTACATTCTGCACCAGAATTTTTAACTGACGCTTGATTTTATACCACACCAAATCTAAGAATTTCTCCAGGAAAGTGACAGTGTAATGTATCTCTGACTTGGGTAATAACCTCTCTTGGCCAGCTAGTACAAATATTGTTGAAACTGCGCCCTGCTGGCGTACTGATTACTGACGAGGCCCTCTGTGTAGAACTGTTTTACCAGAGATTTAAATGCTCAAATGATTAATTCTTAGTTACTTTTTATGCGTGTACACTAACGTTATTCTTTGCTGAATGGTATTATCTAATGAATGTTTGTCTTGCTATGCAGATAGGAATTGAATGCCAACTTAGCGCAGAGGAACTTGCTCAGCAGATTCAGCAAACCTTTTGCTAACTTAATTAGATGCGTAAGCGTAACCTTCTTCGCTAACTACAATCCCTATCCCAAAAGGACTGTAGTATAACTAGCTTTGATGCATGCAGCTAGTCATCTATTCTACTGAGTAATCTGCATTTTGATTCACCTCAACTAGCTTGTAACTGCGCACTGATAATTAGTTATTATTAATCTGTTAATCTATCAGCTAGTTAATGAATTAGCTTTGGGATCATTTTCTTCCTTCTAATTTCGTCATTATATTTACTCTTCAGTCTCTCTCTTCGCCCGTTCCTTTCATGTAGGGCAGATTTATTCAATTTCTAACAGTATCAGTATCCAACGCAGTTTTCACAGTTAATTTCACAATAAACGTAGACATTTTCAGTTACATGAATCGATATTCGAAGTTCATCAACTTCTCGAAATCCTAAGTTTGTGGTAAAGGGTATAATATTCTGACGGAATATAACTACCATTATGTGTAGGTAGAGTTCTTAGGTCTAGCTGCTGATGAGAACAAAGAGGGTTTTGTAGCTGTAAAATGTATTCTAAATCAAAAAGATATAAACTTAATTGATAAAGATCAGCATCTCTGCAATAATATAAAGTGATGGAAAAGAGAGGATCTATATATCATCTGTGTGCATACATACATACACACACACGACACACATATATACATATAAATGACGATGTGGGTACTGACTGACTGAGCTTTCAAGGTATTAATATTCGACTGCAACTATTAGCTGCTTTCACTCTCTCTCCCCCTCTCTCTATATCTCTATGCATTGCATTGATCTGCTTGAGATCACATTCAATATTCTCAGCTATACCTTGCTTTCCTTTTGGTCCCTTATCTGTCGTGTCCCCGAACAGTAAATGTGTCGTCCAGCAAGTGTGTATCTGAGATGATCAAACCTCAAAGTCCCATTAAAAAACATGTAAAAACTAGAGTTAGGGACGCCATATAACACTAATCGATCCTTAAATGCTTCAACCATGACCTAAGACAACATTTTTTTAATTTTCATAAAAAAAAAATCGCAAATCATTTTGATATCCTGCTTGATGAACCTTCATATTAGTAAAAAGGCCACGGGTTTTCTCGTCAAGAGCAATGTACATGAGCTTTGATCAAATTGTATATGCATATCTTGGATAGACAAACACTAGCAGTACTAGGAATTGCAGCTAGCTAATGACCACAAGCTTCTCTTCTTCATGCATATATATTGCTCGCTCTATTTATCAACCTAGATAAACCTAATCTCAAAAGTGATTCATCTCCAGTATGTATATATATATATATATGTGAATATGTGTGTTATATAAGAAGCCCTAATCTATCGAAACCCTAAGCACAACGACTCTGCATATTAGCGTCCAGTCTCTTTTTATTCAGCTATATATGTGACCCAGTGTGTGTTTGTGTGCAATTCAACAATTACTCAGAGTGTGAAGTGTGAGCAAAAACTGCATGCTATGAAAGTGGGCCAAAACAAGGGTTCAAAATTTCAACTTAGGAACTACATTATTGATGAATGTAGTGTAGAGTTAGGATCGGCGGGAGGTCCCCTTTAACTTCATTAGTTATCTATATGCTTTTGTGGCCGTGTGGGAACCCTAACCATGATCTCATGCATTCATACATTTGGTATTCATGTTACAAACACATTGACATTTGTGTACTTCTCTTTGATGATGACCTTCTGAATTCGGACACATGAGAGTTTACATGTTTTGAACAATGACCAATGATATGCAAAAGAACAACATTCTGGAGATATGATCAAACAACTCTGTTGCAATGAATCACGAGAGAATGTTACTACCATACACGTTCATATATATTTATCAATATTTGAACCATAATCCGCATATTACTATCATTTTAGGACATTAATTACTATCGTTGCGGAAAATGAGTACCTGATTCATAGGATGTTTTCTACATTGACTAGTCCTAATTAAACTGATTTTGTGATGAAAATGGAATTCCTTTAGATTTGTATTTCTATCATTCTCATTGCATGTAACAAAATATAAACCTCTCATCAAAAACAACAACAACAAAAAATGGAAATTGAATTCCAGCTTTCGGCCCTATGGGCTTTAAGTGAACAGATTCTTTCTCAAACTTCAGGCCCAGACCATGAAGCCAACCCAGTCCAGTTGTGAGCAAAACCACTCTAGAAAACCGGTTTTTATTTTATTTAATAAAATCTGGCCCCCCTCCCTTTACTCAACAACATTATTATTCATTTATTTAAATCAATATTTAATTAACCAACCACATCAATTAAATCAAGCAGAACATCCTCAATTGCCAAATTTAATTACACAATTATCTTTTGTCACGCAGAAGGCTCTGGCAGAGGAATTTTTATTACGTAACGACTAGACGATCATTTTACTTTCATTTGTAATTGTCTTTTTGAGTTATAAGAAATATATTATTTCAAAATGTTTACATCATTTTCCCACTCCAGACTCCCCCACCATCTCTTCCTTAAAATATTAACCTCACTTCTTACCAAACACTCCATTTTTAATAAATAAAAAATTACATAAAATAATTTATCTGTTGATAGTGAATATTAAAGTATTTGAAAATTTTATAATAATGTCACATGTGCTATAACTTATCCATTTCCAATCACGAACCATGAAATACATACTATTTCATGCTTTTATTTGTTAATCATGTCACTAATTTGTCTTAGTCTTCTTCAATATCAATTTGAAAAAAGATTCTACTCTTTTCCTCCTTTACTAATGTTTCATTTCTATTTCCAATGCTTTAAAATTATTTTTTAAATGACTTTTTTACCCTCATCCCTATGATTTATCTATCTTTTGAATCACTCACAATCTTACTATTACTTCACGTACCTTCATTTTCTTTAATCACAAATTCAAACAGAACATTAATAGGAACGAAAGGTGTAATACCGTACTTCCAAATATGTGTACAACTACCGTGCCGCCCCATCGTCCTTACGGAAAGTGTCGTTACGAATGCGCAGTCGTACCGGTCAACACGTACGTGATTCGTCGATCAATTTTTGGACGCGTGTGATCTGTGTAAACTAAACTTTTAAGTTTTGGGTCAGGCCGGACCCGTGTATTGTGTGTAAATTTATTTAATTTTTAATGGGCCGGACTGAGTCTGTGTGATTAAATCCAAAGTTTCCCGATCCATTTTTAATTTTTTCGTGTATTCATTTGATGTCATCAAGTTTTCCACAATTCCCTTTACACTCGTAACTTTATTTTTTATTTTTTATTATATAGTTTTTTTTTGAAATAAATATGGTCAAATATTATCAAATATGGATTGGAGGACATTGTGTGTAATAAGGGATAGAGGGGAGAGTATTTTCGGAAAATTCTATTTGATCATGTGTGTTTGGGGGTGACATTTAGGGATAGAAATTAATAATTTAGGAAGAAAAATAATATTGACTAATGTGTGGTGGTGGATTAATAAACTATTATATACGGAGAGTATAGATATCTCATTATTAGAATCCTTTTTTTAATAAAAGAAAAAAAATGCAGATCCATGTGTCAAAATATCGATGGATAACTTCACCACGATTTTGGGATTTATAATTACTTTAACTATTCAGTTTCGGATAAGAACCTGCAAAACCTACTGTAACATTGTACACGTGTCTTTCCATGATTGGGTTCGATAAAGTAGTTTGGTATGGTCCACCGATGAGATCTTCGCCCAATCAAAAAAAGGTCACCACGTACGTCATTTCCCGTATTTACATTTCACACTTATCCGTATTTTTCGGATTAGTACGTGAGATGATTTTATTCTTATTTATTTATTTATTTATTTATTTATCTATAAAATAATATTCTGAAAATTTCGACTATAAATAAGAGCACCTGCTTCAATGTAACCTTTTTCCCCTTTCTGCTCAACTTTTCCCGTTACTTTTTTTTCTCCGCCGCGTTCTCGTCGCTTCTCCGATCGCCGGCCGTTATCCGCCTCAGTGTATTCTCCGTTGCGTAACGTCATTTTCCGGCATCAGGTAGTTTTCTACTCGACTCCGATCTGCTTAATGTAGTTCCGTTCAGATCTGGTTTTGTGAAACGCTTTGTGTATGTTGTTGGAATGGAATATTGGTGGTTTGAGGTTTTTCAAGGTCGTTATGATTTGCTTTCTGCTGTAGTATTTAAGAGGATATGGTGATCTCTTGATCTGAGTTGTGGTGCCCTGTTGGGCTTGTGTCTTCTGAGTTGACTGAATTTTATTGATATGATTTGAGGAGGTTTACTTGATAGCTTTATGTTTATCTGATTTTTGACTTTATTGGACTATATGGTGAAATGCTTTTTGTAGCTAATTTTAGGAAGGATATGGTTTGGTTGTGGAAATGCTTTCTCTCAATTTGTTCTATTGAGTTTACTTGTTTTGTGCAAGGATTTTCATAAAAGTAGCTGATTACAGGACTTGGAACTTTGTTTATCAGACTTCCTTAGTTTCGGCTTTTTCTGTTTGACTGCTAATATTTTTTTAGTTGCAATTTGGGGTTGGTATATAAGTTTGTTTGAGTGTAATGGGCTTGCTTTTTGTATTTACTTAATAATGGACTCTGTTTTTTTTCCTTTTTCGCTTTCCGTTCAAGGTTTATACTATTTCTTTTTTGATATATCAACCTTATTGGGCAGCTGAAAAGGAATGGAAAGAACAAGGGAATATGGAATGAAGAAAGTCAGTTCATACTGTTCTATTCCTGATGCTGATGACTTTGATCTGTCGAAACTTCTGGATAAACCAAGGCTGAACACTGAAAGACAGAGATCCTTTGATGAGAGGTCTCTTAGTGAGCTGTCTATTGGCATTTCGAGAGGTGGGTTGGATCACCATGAGCACACCTACTCACCCGGTGGGAGATCTGGGTTTGATACGCCAGGATCATCCGCTAGGAATTCGTTCGAGCTTCACCCTATGGTTGCTGAAGCATGGGATGCACTGAGGAGATCACTGGTGTATTTCCGAGGGCAACCTGTTGGAACGATTGCTGCATATGATCATGCTTCAGAGGAAGTACTGAACTATGACCAGGTAGCACAAACATCCACATTTTTTTCCATCGATGTCTTTTTCTGTTAAGTTTCATGTATCTAAAATGCGTAGAGTTCCATCTGAACTGTTTTTTAATTTGTTGAACATACTTTCTGTAACAGGTTTTTGTCCGTGATTTTGTTCCCAGTGCTCTGGCTTTCCTGATGAATGGTGAGCCTGAGATAGTTAAGAACTTTCTTTTAAAGACTTTACAGCTTCAAGGGTGGGAGAAACGAGTAGATCGTTTTAAGCTCGGGGAAGGTGTAATGCCTGCCAGCTTCAAAGTTCTTCATGACGAAGTCCGAAAAACAGATACAATTGTTGCAGACTTCGGTGAAAGTGCTATAGGAAGAGTTGCTCCAGTTGACTCAGGCTTCTGGTGGATCATTCTGCTACGTGCCTACACCAAGTCTACTGGAGATGCTACACTTTCCGAGAAACCAGAGTGTCAAAGGGGAATTCGACTCATCTTGTCCCTTTGCCTATCTGAAGGATTTGATACTTTCCCTACATTGCTGTGTGCTGATGGCTGTTCTATGATTGATCGCAGAATGGTAATATTACTTACTTTCTCTTACCTAATTGCACTTCATTCATGTTGCTTTTTGTTTTGCTATTTCCCAAACTTATCCAGCAGTCAACAAAGTAGTGAGTTATTGTCTAATTGGCTGTCTTGTATCTGAGTGGTGTTAGGTCAATCAATTATAAAAAAATAAAATAAAAAAATAAAAAAACCATCCAGAGTCAGTGCAATCAAATCTGTCTTCTTGAGCATTAGTATGGCCCGTCCAAAATACCACATCTTCATTAATCACTGTCACGAGACATTATTAGTTATAGTAAGCACTGCAGATATATCTCCAAAATCAAACAAATATGATAGGATAAACAAGAGTCTGTGTAACTGTATATGTTCATAACTGAAACAAGTGGACCTGAAAATTCAGCTTTCATGTTGATGAGATTCTCTGGCATGGGAATGTGTAATAAGTTATTGTCCTAAACTGATGAAATCGTCCTTTCCGCAGGGTGTTTATGGCTACCCAATCGAGATCCAAGCTCTTTTCTTCATGGCATTGAGGTCTGCTTTGGCACTACTTAAACCAGATGCTGAAGGAAAGGAATTCATAGAAAGAATAGTTAAACGCCTTCATGCCCTTAGTTTTCACATGAGAAGCTATTTCTGGCTTGATTTTCAACAGCTGAACGACATATATCGTTATAAGACGGAAGAATACTCGCATACCGCTGTAAATAAATTTAATGTTATCCCTGATTCAATTCCCGAATGGGTATTTGACTTCATGCCAACCCGAGGTGGCTATTTTATTGGAAATGTCAGTCCTGCAAGAATGGACTTTCGGTGGTTTGTTCTGGGCAACTGTGTGGCTATAATGTCCTCTCTTGCAACCCCTGAGCAGTCTATGGCCATCATGGATCTTATTGAAGCTCGCTGGGAGGAACTCGTAGGGGAAATGCCCTTGAAAATATGTTACCCAGCCATTGAAAACCATGAATGGCAAATTGTAACAGGATGTGACCCTAAAAATACAAGATGGAGCTACCATAATGGAGGTTCTTGGCCTGGTACGTTTTATCAAATTTTATTTAAAAAAATTGGGTGCAGCTGTGTCCTTTTTTAGCACTACCATAAGCCACTTGCCAGGTTTTAGAATGCTTATCTGAAAAGTGGAGCCTGATTTAGGGTCACAGCTTCTTATAACTGGAATATACTGCCTCTTGTTTCATTATCTGACTTTTGTTTCATGACACAGTGCTTCTGTGGTTACTGACGGCTGCAAGCATCAAGACGGGTCGACCTCAAATAGCAAGAAAAGCAATAGACCTTGCAGAAAGCCGTATGGCGAAAGATGGCTGGCCAGAATACTATGATGGAAAACTTGGAAGATATGTTGGGAAGCAGGCTAGAAAGTTCCAAACATGGTCTATAGCAGGTTACTTGGTGGCAAAAATGATGCTCGAGGATCCATCTCACCTGGGTATGATCTCACTGGAAGAAGATAAACAGATGAAGCCACTGATAAAAAGATCCGCATCTTGGACTTGTTAATGCCGGCACATTGCCTTAACACTAATGCTGGAAACAGCCGGTTGGAGCATGAGTGCAGGAAACAGCCGTTCGAGGATCTTCTTAATTGATTGCGACTAAAGAAAGGCATGTGTTTTATTTTGTTGTGAGAATGTGTTTTTATTCAAATGGCATAGCTGTTCCTCAATAAATAGGACGTTATGATGATTATTATTCGTAGTTACAGTTAACCATTTTGCTGTAGGAAAATACTATATGCACTTGATGTTGGTGTGCTATATTCTGAACTGGAATCTGTAGTAACTAAGCTGAGAATCTCAAGTTTGAAAGTGATTTTGTTTAATGTTATACAATAGTAATAAAAGACAAGGCTTTACTAGTCTGCACCACCGTAATTTTCTACACCCGTAAACTACCAAATTAAAATAGTGCAACAGAGTAATTCTCAAGAAACAGATGAGGCATTTGAATAGCTTCTAGTTTCCTCAACTGTGAATACGGCTTCAACACAAATCATTTACACTCCGCTTGGACGTGGAAAAGTATATAAAACGGAATTTTGAAGACTTTTGGAGGAAGCAAGCCGTTGTCTGTACTCTTTACTAAGCATAGAATCAGTTACAGAGCACATTGTTCAGTCTCATTCTAGTTGAGAGACATTTTGATGATGAGTTGAAGACTTGTAATCTCAAATATACACCATTCATATTTATGAAGAGTTTGATCCAAAGTATTCTAAGGAAAGTTTAAGGGAAAATTTTGCATTGATATCTTTGTTTTTTGCTTATTAGTCAATCAATCGCAAAATATCATTTTCTTTAATTTTCCTTTCCCACCCTTCTTCATTTTCCCGCAACCAAACGGGAGATTAATATATTTCTGATGCAGTTTGTGATTATCTCTTTTGATGGAACAGAGCTACAAATAAGTGTAAACTTATTTGCTGGTTTTAGATGAAATATCGGTTCGTTAGTTCATCGGAGGGAGGAAGCAATTGATCGACACTGGGATCAAGTCAAAAATCAACGCTTCAGGCACTTGTCTTCGCTATTACACATTTGAAGAACAACATTCGACAATGACAAGTATTAAAACCTGCTCAATATAGGCTGTACTGTAGCAAAATCCAATGAAAAGGAGCGCATAAAGCGAAAACAACCAAATAGACTTCTTTGACAGATGTCTCATTTGCAATCTCTGGAAATGAAGAAATTATACGATCATCAACTATAGGAATTGGACCAAGGACCTCGAAGTTCTTAGCCATATGTTGTCTTCTTCTGCTGAATTACGATTGCAATGATTGGAACACACCAACAGCGCTGAAGACAGCAAGGGACATCCTCAGCGACATCCTGTCTAGGAGTTGGTATAGGTTGTACATGTACTTTGCATGAAGAAATAACAGCTCGTCCTCGTCACACTATGAAATTCATTGAGTTATAAAAAATATACTCCTTCCGTCCCAATATTTTCTTCTCATTTGGTAGTTGACACGATTTTTAAAAAAATTAAATTTTGTGAGATAAAAGTAGGAAAGAGAATGAGTAGAAAGTGAATAGATTGAAGAGAGGGTGTAAATGTGAGAGAAAAAGTTTTCCATTTAAAGAAATGAGAAAAAAAATTGGGACACCAAAAAATGAAATGAGAAAAAAAATATGGGATGAGGGAGTATTATTTTATATTTTAATTAAAATAGTATTATTAAATAAAGTTATGAGAACTACTCCCTCCGTCCCGGAATGATCTTCTGGTTGGAGGAGTGACACAAATATTAAGGTGTACACGATTTTTGAGATAAATAGTGTGAGTGTTGTGAGTACGAGAGAGTGTGAGTTGTGAGAGAGAAAAAGTAGGAAAATGAATAGTCATAAAGTAAGAAAGATAGTGTATTGAGAGAAAAAAATGATTATATGAATGATAGACTAATGTGAATAACAATTAAGTAAAAAATAGAATACATTGAATTAAAAAAGATGAGATATAGAGGAATTAGAAAGAAAAAAAAAGTATGAAAAATTTTAGGTGAAGCGTAAAAAGTAAGGCAAGAAGAACATTTTAGA
>JAWWMW010067646.1:0-14977 GCA_035048345.1 Echeveria elegans | reverse complement strand
AAATTTACCATTAGTAAAGTGAAAAAAATAACCCAAAAAAACAATTGGTAAAATGAAAAAAAATCTACAAAAAATTTTTGTTATCAAACCGTAGTCATTGGCTACGGTTTTCTAATCAAAGATTACGATTTTTAATATAGAAAACACTTCTAATTGTATTAATTTGCAAACCGTAGCTGGTAACTACGGCTCGCTATCAAACCGTAGCTGTCAGCTACGGGTCTATAAAAAACAGGGCAAAACTGAAACTGAAACTGAACAAACCGTAAAACTGAAACTCAAAACAGTGCAAAATTATTTTTTATTCTGAAATATGAGGGCTGACAGGGTTGGATGATTTTGTAGTTTGATGTGTTGGTAGCAGCATTGCCCTGTGATGAGGTGAGGAAGCTCAGATGAGGAGGATAGAAGAGTTGCAGGTTAGTTTGGGATTGTATTTGCAGTATTGAGATTGTTTGGATTTTGTTTGATGTTCTTTGGTTTGGTTTGGTTTCTTACTTGGTGTGTAGGTAGAGAATGATGCGGTTGGACAGGAATTGCAGTGGCAGCTGGATGTGACTGCTAATATTATTCATTTAAGTTGTTGTTGTTGGTGCTATTTGTCGCTCGAACTGCCTATGTCTAGTGTTTTTCTATTCTTTCGAAGGAGACCTGGAAGTATTAGAAGTTATTAATGACAGTATCCAATCTCACGTGCATTTAATTTGTGTTTTGTCAGATTTTTCTAAAGCTTAATGTTTGACATCTTTATGGTGCAGATAAAGAGCTTAAGCAGATTCAAGGGCTTTCCAGACAGGCAGCATATAGTTGCTAGAATTTGAAGAAGCCTGACGATTATCCAAGGTTATGAAAGAGCAAAGCTTTCATAAGATCACTATTTTTTTTTACAAATGAGAAAATTTTGTGATGTAATTTAACCATGAGAAGCTGGCATTAAGATTGTTTCAAACAGCAAAATGTATTTCAATTCGAATTTAATTCGGAACATCAAACGAAAGATAAAAAAAATTTGGAAACAGAAATTTGACACTCAAGAGGATGGATTGCTCCATGATTTAGGCAGCAAACATGATGCAACAACACTTGACAGGAGGCAGAATAGTATCTACATCAGTTGCCGCCAATATAAGGCAGGGAACCTCTCTAGGTGGTCGCATCCAAAACTGGTTTACTGCAGTAATAAGACATATGATGACATCATTAAACATATAAAATAGATTTCTGAGATTACCAAGGCTTCCATCATAAATAACTGCAGAGGGAATTGACTAACTTTAGAAGCTGCTTATCTAGAGCTAACCTGTTGCTGTGGAGCTTGCTGATAGTTTCCATAGCCAGGATATCCTCCTGCGTAATACATTTTCGGATCCTGGGGTACAACAGGCGCATATCCATATGCTTCATATCCATTTCCATAGCCGTAATATCCATTATTCCAACTGTTTGGGTCAGCTTGAGGCTGAGCAGGTTTGGCAGAAGAGTTCTGCATTAGATAAAATTTTATGTAAACACAAATAAAAATCTCTTGATAGTTGTTTTCTGGTCTGATTTATACCTGTCTATTGGACTGTGAACGGCCCCAGGAAAGGCGGATGCTTTGGCCACCCAATGGAGTTCCATTAAGCATCTGCAGAGCTTGCTCAGCACAAATCCTATCGGGCCAAGAAAATCACATCAACATTTGCACGTAATCATTGTGAATTTGCAGATAAAGAGCAGCAATGTTTCTTACCTATCAGAGAACTGAACAAACCCGCATCTTTTCCCCGCTGGTATTTTCACGTGAACAATTTCTCCATACTGTCCAAAGACTTGCTTTAAAGCATCATCAGAAATATTAGGATCCAGGCCACCAACAAATATCTGCATTGAGAATCAGGATGTCAAGACCAAGGCTGGTAGCATATCTCAAACGAGAAAGTAAAAAAAAGAAGTACGCACGGTTGTATTATTGGGATCATTCTCGCTCTGAATTCCTTGACTACTTTGGTAAGAAACTGCAATAAAAATATATGTAAAAACAATGAAAGTAAAGGAGGCACTGGCTGTTCCTATAATCTAGCGTGAGAGTCAGCTCCTCATAGTGTGCCGCCTAGAGAATACTTCGCAGGGAAAAAATTCTTTCAACCCATGCATGATGCAGTAGGAAGAAAGTCTATCACCTCAGACAACTACAATTAGTATAAACCTAAAAGCAAATCAATTGCAAGAAGTAGAAATATCACTCAAGTTCATGCAACCAAAATGACACGAGAAGGGTGGAAACTTGCAAGCCACAACATGTCAGAGGAATCAGGTGATACTTGAATAAATTTCATGAGAAAACTAAACGATGAGAGTGCATTTTGAAGTCCAGCAATTAACATGATGAATTTAGACACGGGGTAAGCTGTAGTAATGTACTGAATCTAGAGGTTCATGGGAACTACATAATACAGCTTTTTCACATCCTTCTTTTAAATACTAATACTTAGTTTATGTACCGGACCATATTTTAACAGAACAGATTATTTTTGTCTAAAGTTGTACAAACTCATTATGTGTTTCAAAGCTTTCACTACCAACAGGCAACAAACTCAACCCAGCCATATCCAACACACTCCATTAAACAAAAAACATCACATAACACTGAGCACTGAGCAGAAAGAAAAGACAAAAAGAAGAAACCCAAACATAATGAAAACCAAAAGACTGCGAATTCTAGGTAAGGAGAGATAATATAATAATGTGATCATTCATTAAACGAATGTGGACAAGATAAGCTTACCTCTAGGAAACTGCTGACCAATAGCGGTATTTTTACTGGCTGCAGCACCAATCCTCATAGGCCTTGACGAACATAACTGCCCATTCATCTCATTCATAGCTCTCTGCTGCTCACCCTCATCTCCAAACTTAACGAAACCATACCCTTTAGTTCTTCCAGTCATCTTATCAGTCACAACCTTGGCACCTTTAACAGAAGGATAATGCTGTCTAAACGTCTCTTGAAGTAAATAATCAGTAACATCCGGGGCAAGGTCACCCACAAAGATACTATATTCAGGACTATCATCATTACGCCTCTCTCCAGCACTGAATGACGCCCAGTTCAACCTGAAATTCTGCTCAACTCTCGGCATTGTTGTGCCATTAAGATTATGCAGAGCACTCTCAGCCGCAGAACGACTAGCAAACTCAATAAATCCATATCCTTCCAACACGTTCGTCTGCTTGTTCCTAATCAGTTTCACATTCACAACCTGCAATCAAAACTAAAGATATTAGCAGACCACCACACAACCTTCTTACTTACCAAAACTCAAGAAACCAATAATTATCCACAAGGTTCAATTCACAACCATATTCAAAAATATGAAAAACTAAAAAAAAAAAAATCAAATTCACAGCAACAAAATCAACCTCCGCTGTTTGAGCGAAACATCCAAAGATATAGTGCTCATCCATCCACTGCTGAAGATCACCAATCCAAAGAGTACGGATCTCGTGAGGGTTAGAAGCCGGTGAGTACTGTTGCTGCTGAGGCGGCGGTTGTTGAAACTCCTGTTGCTGTGGAATCTGGGCTTGCTGATTCCACATCGGCTGTTGTCGCTGCTGAGGCGGCGGTTGTTGAAACTCCTGTTGCTGTTGAATCTGGACTTGCTGATTCCACATCGGCTGTTGTTGATTCTGAGGCGGCGGTTGTTGAAAATCCTGTTGCTGTGGAATCTGGGCTTGCTGATTCCACATCGGCTGTTGTTGTTGCTGCGGCGCCATCATCCACGGCTGCTGCTGTTGATACTGTTGATGGTTTTGAGCCATCGACGGTGGAGGTACGCCAGTTCCGGGCTGCATCGTCGTCGAAATTGAACGAAAGTCGAATCGGCGGAAATCGACTCCGAATGAAACCCTAGAGATAGAAAGAGAGAGAAGAGATGAAGCGATTGGAGTCCAGAGAGAACCTTAACCGTCCGACTTCGAAATATTCTCTTTCAGTCCTCAAAGTTTCTTTTTTTGTCTAAAACAACCCCCTTTTCTATTAAAAGTTGTACATCGACCCTCTAAGTTACATAGCCGAAGCCGACTGGTAGCTCGTAGAGTGTGTATAAATTGAGTGGTTTAAACGACGTGGAATTGTTGCGTTTTGACCAACTTCGCGGTCTTCGTTCAACGACGACTCTAGCAAAGCTCTCAGGTCATCGAAGCTTCCTTCAACGACAAAAATCACCGGCGATCGTTGCGAGGTTTCTGTCTTCGAGTTGATTATTGTCGTCGGTGAGTTTAGCGAAGGAAAGGAAAGTTGAAACTTGAAATAAATGGCGCATATTTTGGAGCACTGGTTCAGACAAGTACCGATTGTGACGCGGTATTATCTCACTGCAACGGTCCTGACAACCATCGTTTGCTCTCTTGAGGTGAATTTTCGAGTTTATTCTGTCTTTGGATTTGTGGATTATTGGATTTTAGAGTTTGTTGATTGAACTGAGTTTGTTTGGTCTTTTGAAGAGATTTAATGTTTACTGTTGATGTGCAGATCGTTACTCCATTGAAGTTGTATTTGAATCCGAAGCTTGTGTTTGGGGATTTACAGTTATGGAGGCTAGTCACCAACTGCTTGTACTTAGGAAGCTTAGGTAAGGCTCCATTATTTTGCGTCGAAAATTATTCAAGTGCTGCTCAACTTTTCACTTAACTTCTTAACTTGGAAACCTAAAGGGAACCATATGTGGACCAATGTTATTAGCTTCTTAAAGAACATCATTACCAAAAGCTAAGTTAAGTGGAGTCATTGGGGTATATTCAGTTCAATCTTGTTTGTTAAATGCAAATGAATGCACCCTAAGTTTCAATTATACTTTTGAGATAGTCATTGGTGTGACGGAAAAATGTTAGAAACGGGATTAAAAATTGGGTTTTATGAGCAGATTTGTGGTACTTTCTCCGGTTGTACTATTTGGCGGACTACAGCATGGAACTTGAGGAAGGAGCATTTAGGGGAAGAACAGCAGATTTCTTTTACATGATTGTGTTTGGAGCTACCATTATGACCGGTATTGTCTTAATTGGCAGCATGGTTCCTTACGTCTCTGCGTCATTTGTCGGAATTTATTTCCTTAGCGACTCATTGATCATTATGATGGTTAGTCAAAGCCAACCAAGTCCCTTACGTGAAACTTTAGAGGAGTTCATTCTTATTCTAATGGCTTTGTTTATGTAACTTTTCTATTTTGAATATGCTTGATTATATATTATAAGGTGTATCTGTGGAGCAAGTATAATCCCCACATCCGGATGAGTTTCTTCGGCTTGTTTAATTATACATCAGCCTATCTACCGTGGGTGAGCTTTCAAATATTTTGAACTTTCTGACTCACGTCTTCTGTAGAGGAACCTCTATTTTACAACTTCGTTACATGTTATAATGCGCTCATAGAATGTTAATAGATAGATGTCGTTAGCTGGCTAGAAAAAGATATGTTTATTGGTTTTTGTTGATTACAGATTACCGAAGAATTAGATGTAGGAACAGTATCTTTTGATGAAAATCAATTGCTCCTTAATTTAATGTTAGCCATTGGCCCATCAAATATTGACGTGCACATTTTATGTGTAGGTTCTTCTTGCGCTCTCTGTTATTGCTGGTGGTAATGCATGGGGAAATCTTGTGGTGAGATCTTAGTTAGTTCTTCTATTACAGTAGCTAACTAGAAAGCACAGCTGTTGTCTTTAATAGAAGAATACGAAAAAGCTACATATCATTAACACTCTTTTAACTCTTGATTCAGGGTATGGTTGCTGGTCATGCATTTTATTTTCTTGAAGAAATATACCCAAGGATGACAGGGCGTAGACCATTGAGGACCCCTTCATTTATACAATCCTTGTTTGCACATGATGAGGCTGTGGTACCTCCTGCCAATGCGAGATTTGCAGCAGCGCTGCAAGAAGAGTTGATAAGAAATGATTGATCCAGTTTTGAAGCTGCAAGCTATTACATTCCAGGGGGGAGAAATAAATCTCATCAACTATGGCTGATTCTGTTCTGCAAACCAGGCTTGTAAAATTGTGTATGAAAATACGCTGAAAACTTCTCTATATTATTGATCAATGGTGAAAAGATACAAAGGATTCCAAATTACTCACATTATCCTGGTGCTACTGCCTACTGATGCAACCTAGATTACACAGCTTCGCTGATGCTTGACTAGTTTATGTAATGATCAGTGCCTACTTTTGAGCATTGCTCTCTTCTTCATGTACTGTGCTCCGTTAGCAGCAGTTGACACAACAGTGGAGGCCACTAACCAACTGAATTAAAAATTGAAATCATGCTGTTATTAATTGCACAAGAAGGTCTATAATGTTTTGGTGTTGTGCATTGTTACTTTGTGATGTAATCATGGGTCTCTGCTGTTCCAAATTCTGGCTGGAGAAGGGCCGCAGAAACTAAAGCCAACCGGAAAACTGTATTGACCTGCGGGACAGAACATATAGTGAAAATCCTAGGATACAAGAAGTCTTGACTAGTCAATTCCGGAAAGGGAAAAATAAGCCGTCTTTATTTAGAAAGAGTATGCAGTTATGCAAAAAAATTGCAAATGATAAACAACTGAAATAATGCCTTGCTGATGAACAACGGCTCGACCTTCTGGGGTTGTGTTCCATCAAGATTGAAAAAATCGAACCAGCTTTTCCATTGCAACACGAGGACAAAAAGATTACGCTGATGTAAGGATGCAAGCCTCAAATACTACACCATTATCCAAACTTCGGACTGTCCAATCTCACCTCCCAACCAAGACTGTTGGCTCTTTGATACACTGCACGACCTACTAGAGCAACATCTCGAAGCACAATGAGTGCAACAAGTCCAGCTGCACACTCAAACCCAAAACCACAGCAACAAATTATTAGTAAGGATTTACACATGAACCATGATAACCACCCAACCAATGATTTTTGGCAATCGATCTTTCAATAATAAGATAAAAGATCCTTATTACCTCATAAAATAAGATTAACATGTTTGAGGTGATAAATAACATGCGACTTAAGATACATGCAATATCATACATCAAGATACTCAAAAACGAACACAACCGACCGATAAACTAAAGATCTCCATGCTACGATGACACAAAGTATACAACAGGACTAGTGAGGCTTACGATGAAGAAGGTCATTACGAACCATGGCGACGGCAACACATCCAATAAGAACCTACAATCAGAAAAAGAAAAAAAATCAGCCGTTTGCTATAATGACCCCCAACGCACGCTTATAATCCCCAATGTCTGATTCATTACGTTAAAGAAAAAACCTCTCTAACAAGTTTTGAGTTCAGCATATCTTGTCAGCAAAGGGATCCAGGTATGATCCAACCATAGAATTGACATTCATTTTCCTTGCGACATATCCATCCAACTAAACAAAGTATCAACAACAACAACAGATTAATCAACAATCACAATAGCCAAACCAGCCAAATCACTTCCTCACAATTCGATCAACGCGTACCCAATGGCAATCAGTAGCCCCCGAAACCAACAAACCCAAAAATGCCGCACTATACCACTCATTCACAATCATCCTGCAAAAAAATCAACACTTCATTAAACCAAAATTACCATCAGATCCTCTACCGAAAATTTCTGTTGCTCCAAAAAAATTATGTACCAACTTGATATCGCAATTTCAACAACACAAACACCACTACCACCACCATCATCATTCTTGGACTCAACCCCAACTCGATTCAAACCAACCCCGTCACCAGGCACATGTTGCCGAATCCAAAACGTGGCCGGAAGCCACCAAGCGGTTACCAACAAGGCAACAAGTTCAAAGCTTTAGCCTTTGTCCTTAACGCAACAATGTCGCATTGAAGGTAAAGCGGCGTGGCGGACTGTGAAAGCTTCCATGGAGTTGCGGATAGGATTAAAGGACCTGAAAACGGGAATACCCATTTGGGTATAGTTGATAATCTTGTGCGACAGGAGAGAATCGGCGGAAGTGGCGATGGTGAGAAAATCGAGGTAGTGAATAATGTTCGATTCGGTTTTGGGATTTGCGGATTAGGGTTTTGATTAGAGATATGAACATCAGCATTGGGGATGTGGATTGAGCATAGTCAACTGAGGTCAACGATTTGAAGGAAGAAGAGGGTTTTGACATTTTCAAGATTTGATTTTTAGGGTCGACAATCTCCTCTCCTCAATATCTCTCTCACCGGCGCCCTCTTCTACCGGGTGGAGGAATAGATTCTTCTCCACGGATGGGGCTTTCCTTCCTCTGCTCAAGTGTTTTTGTAGATAATTTCTTCCTATTTTTCGCATATATTTTTTCATCTTAATGGATGTTTTGTATTTTTTTAAAAGTTTCTTAGGCACGGATTGATTGCGATAAAAAAGAAGAAAAATTAAAAATTAAAAAAAATTTGAGTAAAAATAAAATATGTGTTTAATTATAAAAAAAATAAAATTAAATATTTCTTACAACTTTCTTATAAAAAAATTATTTTTTTTTAAATTTTCTTTTCCCCTTGAAATTTTCCTATTTTATTTTTATGTCGTGTCTATTTGTGTCGGACGACGGTCTTCCTTTCATGTGCTCTTTTAAGGGCTGGTCTTGCCGTGTCCGTCAATGCCCACAGTCCTACCGGTGTTACACGGCCAGTCAACCCATCTACCATGGTTGGAAGTTTTCACCGCAGTTGTCCGTGAATTGTAGTTGTGGAGGAGCCTGTGCTGTTTGTTGGTGCTGCTGAATTTTCAAAATTCGACGATGTCATGGCCACTCTAGTGGATGACGAGGTGTAGGTGAAAGTGCAAGTGATTTTCAAATTTGTGTTGGCGCGGAGCGGTCGGCCCGGAGGCTGAAGATGAATTGACAATATAAATATATAATGTACTCGTTTTTTTTTTTAGGGTTTTAGATTTTGAGCAAGCAGTCTTGATTTGGGAACTCGGCGGACACGTGGAATTAAGTGAGCATTACACGTGTCATATTGCACTCCGTGTCAATGGATTACAAAGCGTTTTGTTTGCTAGAATTGCAAGACATGTTGGTGATGGATTGAAAAACTTAGAGGTGTGTCTGGTTAATGCAGTCAACGGTGGAATTGCTCCAAAAGTGTGTCCAACTGGTCACCGGGGAAAAAGTCCAACAGCTGATTATTGGAGAGGTCCAGTCATGAGTGTAAAAATCGACATTAGTGAAAAGATGAAGACTTGCAAAAGATCGGCCTTTGGTCGATGTGCATCTCCGATTGGGACTCGAGTAGGCAATGCGCATTCCTCCCCATTGAAAAACACTTTCGTAGGAAAGCCATCTCCCTTAAAGATGTTGATCTTCGGAGTATTCTTTTTCCTGAATGAGATCACTGATTGTTGCTTCCCAGGGACTGGCGGATCGGTAGCTGGATGAGACCCATTGACCTCTCCGACCAGGTAGTTCAGCCCGGGCAACCCTTGCATAAAGATTGTGTGGTTAACTTGTGGAAGCAGCGTCCCATTGAACGAGTAAACGTTTTCATATCCTTTATAAGCATTTTCGATTTGAATTGCAGTAAACCAGTCTACAAAGTTTACTTGTTCCCAGTTAAAGAGTGTGATTCTTGCAGTCCATCCGCTTTTATAATCCGTCGAGATATGCCAATTGACACTTACTCCGCAATTATCTCCGCAAGGTAGAGGCTTTGAGATGTGGAAATGTTTTAACTTTGCCCATGCTTTGGCCTTTGTCGTCCTGTTATCAAATGGGACTAGCAGCGCTTCCGGTGGTAGCATCATTGCCGGTGCGCTTTGGCTGCAAGTTTTCGTATCCTCACATCCGCAAGCACAGGTGTCGCAGGGTACCACTGAATCGTTGTAATATGCTGAAAATGAAACACAGCATTTCGGAGGATTTTTCTTGACCCGTGTGATATTACAAACTATTTGCCAACTTGCCATCGCTACGCTCATAGCCTGAAGTCCACTCGGGTCAGGAAACAACGCTGCGTCGACTCTTATCGGTGGTCCACATTTATACGTTGGATTCAGCACTCCATAAATTTTCCATTTCTCCGGTGGATAAATAGCGGTACGGTTCATATCAGGCGGGATTTTATACACTTGGACTTGGAAAACTGACTTGGACTGGCTGGGATCCATTATTATCGGCAACAGCGTCCCGTTCCTACAACAATATGGTATATTTCCGACGTCCTTGTCTTTGGCCTTTTCCGGTGGTAAGTCACCTATAACAGGCTTTTTCTCGCAATTCATGACTTGGGAAAAATCTAGTTGTTGGTAATATTGGCCTGCTTCGCCGTAGATGCAGCCTGTCGCATCTTTCATATGCGTATACGCTCCTTTCATCGTGTAAATAAACTCTCCTCTCATCCACTCCCATGTTAAGTTCCAGTTATCTAAACGTCCCAATGGGTTAAGATTCTCAATGGTGACTTGTGCGAGATAACTTGACTCATAGGCTTGGGTTATGTCGTATGATATCGAAAGATCCCCGTTTTGTCGGGGAAAGTATTTGGTTTTCAACTGCTTGGCCTTTTTCTTCTTGCCCCTCACACAACAGACATACATTGAGCTCTCTGCAAAGAAGTATTTTCAGAACAGCTTTCAGGTAAAATATTCAATCTCCGAAAATATTCTCAAATTATTTTTTTACAAACAAGAAAATTCTGCAAAGATCTGATTTTTACTTACTGTGCTTTCTAGGAGCAGGACATTTATATCCATCATTTTCGAGCTTAATGGTTTTCGGCATAGGGATACCAGGAGGCCGAACACCAAACTGCGTCCCAGTAAGTTCTATTTTTGCCTGAATCTGACTCAAATCACCAGCAGTATCGATAGCAGTTTCCAAATCCACCTGAGGGTATCCTGATAAATAAGTTCCATTTCCAACCTCAGCGGGGAAATCCGTACCATCCATCAAAACAGCTCCGCTTGCCGAAACAAGTATTTCCTTGTGCTGAAATCCTATAAAGATTTTCCACGCTTGAAGCACGTATATACCCGTGTTTAAAACTGTGGCCGTGGCCTTAAATGACCATGATTGCGCCGTGGCATTTTTTAAATGAGGGTATTCTTTTTCCCTTGAAATGAAATTATATGACAGATAAATACCATCACAGGTATCCTGTGATGGCGGCAAGGCCACTGGCGGTGCCTCGTCTCCTCCGTAGTCCTGGCCTAGAACGATAACATTCTGCAACAGAATGATGAAAAATGCTATCTTTAGCTGTTTAATGGACACCATTTCTTCAGCTGGATCTTTTTTACTCAACAGGTTCAAGAATTTTCTTTTCTTAAAATTCTGTTATCCGGGAAACAAACTGAATTTTTTTCTTTTCAGATGGATTTTTGGTTTTGCAAGTAGCTTGTGGTGTGGAGAAGAGTAAGGAGGAACTGGTCAGGTGAATTTCTCACCAGTAAAATTATTACCACAAATTCTGAGGCTGCTTCATTGGTCAACGGTTTTGTTTTAATTTTTTAAAATATATCTGCTAATTTCACTGTCCAGAAAATACAGATTTCATAATATCGAAATGCTACAGGTTTCAACCAGGTACAGAACTGTCATACGACTGACATCAGTCACTGGACTGAGATACATTGCGGCTTATGGCGCTAGACATGGATAAATGCAGCTTACTCGTACTAGGCATATTTACGAGTCTACTGTCTACATGAGAGTTACAGAAACACCACACTATCCTGATAGTCCTTCAGGATTTTCCATGCATGGCCATTGTCCGCTGGGTTTGGCATCATTATCTACAGAAAGTTGTTGACAGCCTCGAAATTCCGCAGGGATTTTTTTTTTTAAACCTTTTAAGGCTAATTAGCAGCCACCATCTCGAAATGTGAAGGCTTTGGCTTGAATGCACGAGGATATCTTGAAGCCAATGATTCTTGGGAGGATGATGATTTTGTTTTCTTCCTTTTGTCTCTCTTCTGAATGTTGGTAGCATTGGTGGTTGGGCTGCTTAGCACTTGTGAGACTGACTGGCTCCCTATTGCATGATCAAAATCTGTAGCAACCAAAATTCTTATTACGAATCGAAATCTACAATTGAATAGTTCTCTATGTAAACCAGCAAAAGGGTGTTATTTAAGTATGACAGTACACGGCTTAAAATCTTCAAAGGACTGTTGGCAAAGTTCAACCTGCCTTATCTAAAGTTCGATTTATAGTTGGTCAAAGTTTTTAACCTGGTGAAGCGGACACTATTGATTTCCCAAGATCGAATCCAATGTCACTTACGGCTTACGCCAACCCATTAAATGGCGGGTGGACAAGCATCAACAACAATTTAGGTCCATCTGAAGAGAGATTCCAACTCGTGACATAAAAGCCAAAAATCCTATAACCAATTGTTGGGACAAGGTATCCTTCAAGACAGTATCACAAACTCCAAATACAAACAACTCTCCAAAAAAAGTTAGAAAGCTCAAATTAACTACTCATCAATACAATCCCAACTCGTGGCTCTACCATTTCGTTCTCCTTGTCTCATTATAGATCCCCACATGCTTAAACTAGTCAGTAAAGTAAGACAAGAACTACAAGTGCAAGTGAAAAATTCTGTTGCTAACCAGAAAAGCCTAAACGCAAGAAAACAAAAAGAAAGCGGTGAAATTGAAAGCTGAAACTACCTTGGGAAGACCATGTTGAAGCGGCAATGTTGAGGCTACAGTCCTGTCTTTCTCCATAGCTGCTTGTCAGTGATGTAGTGGAGAAATCGGAGACTGTTTTGAACTCATTCATCTACATACAAAATAACAAATCAACAACTGAAAATGGAGACCGCTGACTGCATTCTAACGCAACATTGAATCAAATCAATGGGGCATTGCATACATACCCAGGAGGGTGCAGTGGCGCCAGATGCACCATCCCAACCAATGTGGGCAACATGTTTGACATCAGTTGGATACCCAATTTCAATCTCACGCTCCTTGACAACTACAACAAAAAGATTCAATCTTTGTACAAGAATCCACAAAATAAACAAGCTCAAAATCAAAGACAATGCAAGTACATACGGAAGATTTGGGTAAAGAACTTGAGTCCTTTGTAAATCCCTTTCATTTTAGCAGCCATTGTCAATTGCAGACTCACTTTCAGAAACACTCAACTCTTTATTTCTTTGAGTCTACTTCAAGCTTGAAACTTTCACATGGAGTTTGGTGTTGAAAAAGGACCAACCTTTAACCACACTCAGACCAGGACACCGGGGGGAGTGGTGATGATGAAGCTGACTGAAGGGGGTCAAATATGGAAAAGGATGAGTCTTTTTGCTTAGAGAAAATAATGGTGCAGAGTTACAGAGTGGGTCTACTTTATACTCTTCAAGAATGATGACATATACTAGAGACTCCATTAAAAATATACAGGGTAAGTGTTTATCTCTAAAAAGAGAAAAGGATTAAAACTTTAATAAGTAATCCACTAATCAAATCTCAAAATCCAAAAAAATGAGACATTTGCAACAAGTTGAGGTTACAGAAATGAGAAGAAGAAAAAACAGTAACTGAAATGTAGCTATCCAAATATGATCTGCCAATCTGGCACTTGCCATTTTCTATCAAAGAATGAGTTCTTTTCGTAGTCCCTCATCCAACATTTTGTTAGTCTTCTTTAGATTCATTCATCCCTATTTCTCATACCCACCAACAGGCAACAAGTTTGCAAACTGTGACTCTGTGATTGTATCCACTTCAGCATACAGCTACTCCCTCCGTTTCATAATATTCTTTACATATTCGTAAGGAAACAGAGATTAAGAGAGTATAAAAAGTTAGAGTTAGTAGGTAGTGATTAAAGGAATAGATTGTTTATACGAGAAAAAATTAGTGATTTTTTAATTGATGAATGATGGAAGAGAGTGAATGCATTTGCGAGTAAAATTAGAGAGCAATATTTCATTATAGAAAATGTAAGAAATTTTAAAACATTTAAAAAAGAAAGCGTAAGAAATTTTACGGGACAGACTAATAAGTATTTCTGTCTTGCATACATTGCATCATCTTTCAAAACCAACAACCATCACACACAACATAGAATAAATGAATAGTATTGGGCTAGGCCCAATAAGCCTTATTCCACACGCCGTTTTGTCTTTCTCTCTCTTTTCTTTGCTCGCATTTTCGAAATTAGGGTTTTAGATTTCACTTCAATTTCTGGAGCTGTTTTTATAAATGTCGTCGTTTTAAAGCCGGCTAGTTGCTTGTTTCTCACGCAAGCCAACTAACTGCGTAAACGTAATGCTGAAGCAATTTTTCATACGTATGCTTGCGATTTTGGAGAGCTGAGAAGAGTGAAGAATCTGTGTTTGCGTCTCTTGATTTGCCGCTCTTTTTTCCTTCTTTTCTTTTGCATTTTCATATTTAGGATTTTATGATTTTGTGTGATTCTTGTTTCCATTCAGTTCCTTTTTTTCTTTTCTTTTTTCATTTTTTTTTTCAATCTTCGTCTCTTTTGTTTTTTAATTTAGGGTTCTGTGAATTGGGGGTGATGGTGCAAAATCTTGATTTGGGCATTACGAGCATATACTTACTGCTCTGTGTTTCCATGCGGTTTGTCCTCCTTTCTCTCTTGTATTTGTAATTCAAGTTTGTGTTAGTTGCAGAAAACTCATGCCTAATTACCAAAAAACTCATAGTATAATTGTTATGGAAGCAAAAAAAAAAAAATCAATAACATATAATATTTAAGTTCAAAACGCGCAATTATGTAGAGTTTTCTGCAATTACGCCTTTAAGGTTAGTATTGAATCGGAACAAATCATGCATATAAATAGTTGTTCTGTGTTTCCATTTAGAATTTTTTTTTGGTTTGTAAATCCTTGTTTGTTTCAAATTCAGGATTTTCTGGATTGGTGGTTTACTGAAAAAATCTTGATTCCATACGATTCTTGATGTTTGGTTCTGTATATCCATTCAGTTCTTTTATTTTGTTTTAGTTATCTGCACTCTTGTTGTTCTATGTT
>JAWWMW010067625.1:0-14979 GCA_035048345.1 Echeveria elegans | reverse complement strand
CTGGAAGTTCAAAGGCACATAAACAGCTTCTATTCATGGACAAGTGACTTGTCAATCAACATTCAAGACAGTTTGAATAAAAATAAAATAAAAAATATTGCGTATTGTGAGCACCTCATCACATGGTCCATTATCATTGTAGTCATAAGGCGCAGAACTTTAAGTGAACAATAAACAACCTTCCTGGTTCCAGTTCGGCACTGCCAATCTGTTCAGAAAGATTCAATATAGATATCAACAAAGTTAATTGATATTCTCCATTCAACTAATGTCAGTTGCATTGTAACAAAAACACATGCTTAAGCATGTATTTCTGTTAAAATAGTATCGTTGTCTAAACCATTCAAACCTGAAACTGAGAAAAGTATATTTTCTATCGATAGAAATATTTGTTTGCATGCTGTGTCATTAGGCAAATGTGTGAGTGAACAGTTTACTTTTTTAGTATCGCAAGGGATGTGACCCAATTTCAACCCACAGAAGTTATGAAGTATGATCAGGTAATGTTGATTTCAATGCGGAGTATAGCAAGGTATACCTCACTCACCAGGGCAATCAGGACTTTGATGAGGCGCACAAAATATTACATATGGAAACTTATGCGCTGGAATCATGCCCTTCAAAAATGGGATGATACCGATTTGGAGCAGTTCCTCATGATGCTTTGACGTCACAATCTGACCTAGAATCTGACTATCAGGGTATCATGCAGTTTACAATTGCAAGTATATAAGTATAAAGTATGCACTATGCAGATCTTTAAATTTTGTAAAACATGCTTGTAAGAGTTGGGACATATCAAATCAGGAACTCAAGAACACTAAATACCAAGCAACACAAAATGGGGAATCAAAAATATTTGGACAAAATTAGTAAGTTATTTAGCAACAGAAGAATTCACTAGTAAAGTGTGATATCCATAAATCATAAACTAGGCGCAGCCCTAAACAAGGCTCTTAGTTTGAAGCACACGAAAAAGAAGAATGTGTCTGTTGTAAAAGGTCAGATTTCTCTAACCCTTCCTTTGGTTCATAGAAAATGAAAGACTAGAATATCAAAGCGAACATGATATTTTCCCACACTAAATTGCATAGAAAATTTTGTACTCAACTTTTTAGTTTAATATCAAACTTCACTTTCAATTGAAAAAAAAAATTGAGTTATATTGTCCGTTTAATTTTCCACAAACCAAGAGGTCCATAAAGGATTCGCAGTATTAAAGACGTAAGCAATGTACCTATCGCCATTTCTGAGAAACTAACAGCTCGCGGACCCCGATCCAACAATGAATTGAAAATGTCTCATATTACCCAAATGGAAGGAATAATGATAGCATATATTAGTTTTCACCATCACAACTCACAAGCCTTGACTTTTGAGTTGAATGGTCGGTAGAACCGGAATATGCTAGCATTTCACATGGTATCAGAGCCGAAGGCACACAACCTGGGCCAAATACGCGATGCGTGGGACGCGCCTAAGTGCGACAAGTATAAATTGAGGCACCCGTTTGTTGGCCGTGTTGGTAAAGGGGAAGTTGCGTGTTGCACACCCGCCACATGAATCGTGATGTGCACCTACAGTTTGCCGCGTCGCAGTGTTAACATTTTCAAGAATCGGAATATGCTAGCATTCCTATAGTTGTCCAACACAACTTTTGAGACGCCATCTCCAATCCATCATGGAGTTTCTACAATAAAAATAAATAAATAAACACACACATTAATTATCAAAGAACCAAACAAGCACTAATTAAAATGAAAAACGCTTCGATTCTAATCAAATCTCAGTCTCTAAAATCCAACATTAGATTTTGACTTCGAAATTACAAACCGATTGCAGAGACGCGGACAGCAGGAGTTGCCGTAAACGAGGATGGTCGGAATCGAGCTAGAGCGGTACGATTTTTGGTTCTGAAGAGAAATCTGAGAGGGCGAGTCGGAAAGGAGGCGAGTTGATGAAGATGATAAGAAGGTTGTCGACGTCAACGGCGGCCTGGCGGTTAGTCAACGACGACTACTTTTCAAATCCCGAGGTGAAAGTGAAAACGAAAAGCGAAGGCAGGGAATTTGCTTGAATTCGAAACCAATAAATATCTGCCACTTAGATGACTACGTTATACTCCCTCCGTTCAAAATGATGGTTACACTTCTATTGATGATACAATATTTAAGAAACTTGTAAAAAGTTGATTGATTGGTACTTTTTGATTTAAGAGAGAGTGTGTTTATGTGAGAAAAATGAATGATTTGATTGATAATAAATGATGAATGATTGTAAAAGGTGAAATAATAAATGAAGAGAGAGAATGCATATAAGAGTAAAGTGAAGAGAGTAATATTCTATTTTAAGAAGTGTAAGCTTTATTTTTGGACACCCAAAAAAGAAAGTGTAAGCAACATTTTGGGACAGAGGGAGTAGGTACCAAAAATTAGAAGCTTCTAATGGTGCTTTTTGTAATTCCCACGGAAACCTATAGGTATAGCCATTCATTAATCACTTCACTTTACAGTATCATACGACTGAGAGCCCATTCTTTGAAAAATGTTATCTACACTAGGCTACACCACTCTTTGAAGGTCCTGTTTCCATTTATATCTTCTTCATTCAAATGATACAACTTGAATCCATATGATACAACCAATTATATAATTTTTTTTCAAGAAGTGTCACTGCCCAGTATTAAATAAATTACGCTGTACGCTAATAAATAACAAATAATTGATGAAAAAGAGCGTACATTGAATCAAGTGTTTCGGTAAAACAGGGAAACTGATGGGGAAGATAACAGTTGTTCAAGAGGTACGACTATAAGTTATTAAGGACGAAAAAAAACTTCCGGAATCAAAGCAAAACTTCTAATACTGTATTCTGAAAATTAATTTAGTTTAAAGGTACCAAAAGGATTTAGAGTAAGTATTTTGGCACGACATCTGTCCTCATAACAGGGAAACTATCTAGTATCTCTTTGCTGTAGAACCGTTATTTCCTAATGATCACAAAAAATTGTACATGTAACAACACAGTCTTTCACTAATAATGAAGAATCAGAAAAATAAAGAAAAATCTCACATAAGCAAGAATTCATAAGTATGTATAATCTACCTTGAACTAAGTAAATGCCCAACATGCAAAATAGCTTGAATTCATTGTTTCTAGTTAGATAAGAAGCAGGCAACTTCTGGAACATAATGCTAAGACGGCTTATTCGAGTAAGATAAATAGTATGTACCTTCAGCAGTTTGCATATGGCTAGGGACCGTTTATTCATATCATGCAGTGTTTCCCTTCTTGCATATCCAGATCGCAGGTTCCACTCTTCAAATACAAGACATTAGATTCAATTCATTTTGCCAGTCCAAATAAGAAATCCGTGATACACTCTATACTCTGTATGCCACAATTCACTGCACATAAAACATAAGCTATCAATCACTTATGACATACACTCACGGCAAAATTGATCTAGGAGCTAGATACATAAAAAAATATTTCAAAACTTAAGCAAACCTAGTTAGCAAAAAAAAAAAAACACTTACGTCAATAACACTCCGCTTAACCATACATGAGATTCCATCTCAGCACAAACGAATCATCAACTAAATCTACAATACCAAATTACGAAAACATCAAGTCATATGTTCTGATAAAAAAACATAGAAACTCAAAAATGCATTCAGCTTCATTTAAGCATTTTATCAAACAGGTGGCAGATGACTTTTAAGAGTCCAATATCATCAGAAGAGTCAAATATGTATTTCCAGAAGCGTCTAATCTCTTCCAACTCGATCATCTTCACCTAAGATATAACCAATCACAACACCAGATCATCAAATCTACCATACCAACACATCAACTCACAGAAGAAGACATGCACGCAAAACAGTTATTCAAATTCCACAACGCATGCAACTTCATTTTAAAAATTAGTAAACAGGTTGCGGACGAAATTACCGATCACAAATTCAACAACGAAAACCAGATAACAGTGAGTCGAGATCGAAAGATGCATTACCTGTGTGATCGGATCTCAACCAAACGCCAGGTCCAGGCGGAGTTCGTTTACGGAAGATGATGAGTACGACGCCGAATTTTAGATTCAAATCGGCGAGAGAGAGAGATCGGCAGCGAGGAAAGTGTGTGATTTGAATTTCTTCGGATTTGTGTTGTGTATAAGAGAGCGCGCATCGTATGCTTAATGGGCTAGGCTTTGTTTGTCTGATGGGCCAAGCTATCAGCTCATACTGTATGACGGATGTGTTTTTTCTTCATCTATTTGCATGAATGTATACACGGGACTATCGTCCGGAATACAAGATTCATGATTAATTTATTATAAATAGAAAAGCGACCATCGATCCTGAATCGCTATCCATGACTAATACAACTAAAATCAATAAACAAATAAACAAATAAACAACCTCTCACTCGCAGGCGAAGAGAGAAATAAAAGCTCTCACTAGCATACGAGGAGAGAATAGTAACCGGAGCAACCAGTTATTCCAATTAAGTCGAACCGAATCAATCTGTCAGAACACCGTCAAAAATCCAACCCGTCACCTCGAACCCCAACTCCTGAGATGCCTTCCTAATCTACAGAAAATGGAACTTGGATCTCCGCAAATTTAGCCTAACGTTTTCTCCCAATTTCATATAGCCAATGTCACACCCTCAGATGGGCTTCTTTGTCCATTTGGTCCAAATAGTGTACGCCCAATCCCTACCCTAACAGTTTGGCCGAAGCATGAAATCTCTGTTGTCACGAAACGTCGTCGTCCTGCCCACATCTTCTTCTCCAAGCTCTGACATCTGCAACTTGCAAGCTTTCTCTCTCTAATAGCCTCTAACATTTTTGATCTGAATATTCTCTTTCTAACTAACCGTCGTCGTCCACGTGCAATATAACATCCGTCTGCGGAGCATGTATTCTCCTTCATCCACGCCGACAAGGACCGCAATAGCGTCTCGCTAGTCTGCAAGTAATTGTACGAGATCGAGAGGTGGTGCCTGAAGCGTGGTGACAACTCGATGTGTAGTTGATAGGCGACCCTGAAACACGAGGGAATGATGGCCTGCGGAGAAAACAACTAGGAAATCTGCCAAATCGCCAAAATTGCCTTCAGCTCTCCCAACCGATGCCTATATTTCATTAACGATTCGTTGTGTTGTTGATTGGCGATTTGATCGGAAACACGAAGGATTGATAACGATTCCACGAGGCAAGGACGGTTGCGGAGAGATTGACGGATGAAATCGGAAAAATCGTCGAAATCTCCTTCGTCTCCCGACCCCTTTTGACCTTGCAATGGTAACCGGCAATTGCCAAATTCATTGCATATAATATTCAGTTTGGTTTTTAATTATTGTTTTTTTTTTAATTTTAAATGATTAGAAAATGGAAAAAATATAATATTTTATAAATATCTAATTTAATTTTATACATATTTATAAATAATAATGTTATTTTAATTTTAAGTAAACTCGACGATTTTCCCGATTCGATTTTACGATTTTCGATTTTACCGACCAAAACGATTCAAGGTAAAACTCGATTTTGATAACCTTGGTATAAGTATATGCTAAGCAGCTTAAGGCAACAGTCAATATATCTGTAAATACGGGGGTTCATCGCGTTGCTTAAATTAGGATCATAATCTGAAACATGGGTTGAAACAACGGGTCACCCGACCTTGAAACGTTAGAGCTTTGTCTCAAAAAGTAGTGGCATTATTAGATGCAAATAAAAGTAGCGGCTTTACAACTAAAACCACATTTTTACTCTTGATTATATTACAAAGATCATCGAAACAATCTGACCAGATATGGTGTAATTGCTTCAATGAGTATTTTACAGGCAGTGTTTGTTAAACATCTCAAATCTCAACTATTCTTGTGCATCTTTATAGAAAGACTGAATCAAGTAGTTGGAAGTCTTTTAACAGCACTTCATGAGGTCCAGATGGAAGATATAATGTTGTGAAACTCGACTCAAACCGGCCGGTTTAACCAGTTCGATTGGAAACGGGACATCGATTCGGCTCGGCCATCGAACCGGTCATGCAATTGACCTGGTCAAATCCGATTGAACAGGTCTGACCCGGTCAATGTCAGACTTAGGCAAAAAAAATTGTTTATTTTTTTGGCACGGATCGATCCTCGGCCACTCAAATCTCTAATCACACCCTAACCAACTTCACTATTTAATTAATTTGTCCAATAACCTATTTGTATGAATATATCTTGCTTTTGTTAGCTATTTAATTAACCTGTAACTTTTATAGTATTATTTTTAATGAACAATAGACTTTTAATTTTTATTATTTGTATTAAATATATGTGTATATAAAAAATATTATAATTATTTGAATACATAAAATATATAAATTTAGTTAAAATTTCGAGTCACCCCGGGTCGATCCGGTTGAACCCATGAACCACGTGACCCCATGACCTTATCGAGTCGACATTCGATTCGATTTTCACCTACTTACAAGAGTATTGTCTCGGCCTCAGCCTGGATTAGTTCGAAGTTGGAGGAGGAAGTAGTTCTCAAAAAAAAAAAAAGGTTACATTGTTTTGATCAGAACAGATCCGAGTCTTTTAGCAATCCAGAAATCCAGATTTTGACTAAGAAATATTGTATTTTTATATATGGACTCAAATCAACAAGTCCCTCATGAATGAACCTCAATATACATTGCATATTCATGTTTACACCTCAGAACAAAATGATCTTCAAGTGACGGTGGATCAACGGCTTGCACGTTTGTACTGTGCTATCGATCTGATTCTCCTCTAACCATCTGTGAGAAAACTCTGCTCATAGAAACACCATCAATATCATCAATCAAATGTGAACTGGAGATGCTGGCCTCCCACCTACTTGTTCTAGTAGTATGAGAAAATGTTCCATTTTGTGAATCTGGTTTTATCACACTCCCTTGTACTTGAAGAGCGCATTCCAAATTCCACAGCACTTCACCCATGGAAGGCCTATCAATGCCGCATTGTGCAAGGCACTTTCCAGCAGTTTCTACGAACTTTTGCAAAGATTCGGGTTTGATTTCATCCCTTATACGGTGATCAACGATTTTGTCCAGCTCACCTCTCCTAATTGACTTTGTTACCCAGTCTATCAAGCTCACACTTTCTTTTCGAAGGGATGGGTCAATAACGGGTCTTCCACAGAGGATTTCAAACAAAACCACTCCAAAGGAGTACACATCTGACTGCTTTGTCAGTTGCTGTCTTGTCAAGTATTCAGGATCCAGGTAACCAAAGCTTCCTTTAACTGCTGTACTGACATGAGACTTGTCAATGTCAGGGCCATTTTTCGACAGTCCAAAATCAGCTACTTTAGCTAAGAAATTCTCATCCAGCAGGATATTTGCGGTCTTTACATCCCGATGAATAATTGCCTTTGCTGAACCTGTATGAAGGTAGTGAAGGCCTCTGGCTGATCCTATACAAATTTCAAGCCTTTTCGTCCAACATAAACTGGGAAGATCTGATCCGTACAAGTGATCTTTGAGAGTACCATTTTCCATGTGCTCGTAAATAATGATCATCTCACCTCCTTCATCACAGTATCCAACCAAGGACACCAGATGACGATGACGAACATGAGACAGCATTTCAATTTCAGTCCGAAACTCTGCAAGGCCTTGAATTGAATGGGGATTTCCTCTCTTGACTGCCACTGTAGTGTTATCTCTCAAAGCGCCCTTATAAACCTTGCCGAATCCACCAATACCAATGACGGATGTTTCACTGAAGTTGCATGTGGCCTCTTTGATCAACACAAATGGGAATTGATAACCGAGTTTGGAATCGGAAAATAAGGATGCTCCATCAGGTACTTTTCCACCCTCCACTGAAACCATATATGCTTCAGTAGCATTTAACTGATCAACAGACAAGTTGTCTGTTGGGTTTTTTCGCTTCTTGCACATCAACACGAGCATTGTACCAAGGCCAAGCACTAAAAGTAACACCCCAATGGACACTCCCACAATCAGCACAACACTTATCTTTCTGACCTTCAAATCAGATTGTGATGAAGCGAGGCTGCCGTGTGAGCTGTTGAGTTTCATTATCTCCAGTCCATTCAGGATCGCACTTGGATATTGAGTATTGACGACTGACGGACCAATACTTACATTAAGCAGTCGATCATTTAACATCAGGATGACATCTTTGTAAAAAGCGGAGCCAAAGACATTTGATGTTTCACGTTCAACGTCAAGATTCCTAATAACCACCTTGGAATTGACATAAATAGTGAACGCAAGCTGACCAATACCAAGATTAACATCGATAATGTTGCAGACATGAAATCTCATCAGATACATAAACCCCGGATCAACATCAAAATTCCATGTAACTTTGACATTGCTTGTAGGATCCCATTCTGAATTCAGTCTAGTGGCAGAGCCATACACCGAGCGGGGGGCAATATCTTCACTTGACAAGTTTGCATATTTTACAACACTTTCATCTCGGACGACAACCCCAAACTTATTGTGCCTCAAAAACGAATCATCAGAAACCCAAAGTCGCCGTAAGGAATCATTGGATGGCAAAATGGTGAAGTTACCCATGTTGACCCTTGAAACAGTCTCCAATCCCTGATTTTGAAGACTGATCAAAGGAACCTCCAAATCAGTGGTGCTGACAAAATTAGGAACAACCTCATCCGGCAGCGAAATGACTTCCAGCGCATTGATAAAAGCAAATGAATCATGAGAAGCAACAAATTTGAGGATCAGCTCGTGAGAGTCAATGTTTATCGAGTACTCCTTAACCACAGATCCATTCCGAATTTCAAAGTCCTTCAAAAGGGTGAAATTCTGTGCAGACACCGAGAACTTGGCTTTACTCAGATCATAACTTCCATCGACAAACGGAAGGAAATAAAGCCGAATCCAGTGGCGGCAGCGTTGCCTGATCGGAAATACATAACTAGAAGTCCCCTTAAGTACTCTAGCAGTACTGAAGAGTATATGGCTGTACACAGAGGACACATTATCTGAAATTGTCTTTACCACAATGTTTTCCGTAGTTGTCAAGACACTAGTATCAAGACTATCAGAAAGAAACAGTCTACCATCAACTGAAGTATTCCCAGATGAGCCGCAATCTATAAAAATGTTATCCAGATGAAGATATCCAAAGGAGACTTTTATCAAACAGGTGATAGACAACATGCAAACAACCAATTTAAAGCAGGAATGAACAGGCATGTCTCGAACCTGTAGGGGTATGCAGCAATTTGGATGAGAAGAAAACAGATAGAATCAACCCAGAGCACCAAATTCACTCAAACATCAGAAAGATGGAAACTTTGAAGCAGATGGTAGCATAAAGTAAGGATTTTGAGGATGTTCGAGAGTAGTGAGGAAGTCAATCCGCGAATGGTTGTTAAGATGTCGAGATTAGGAGACACCAGCAACAGCAGGCAGCAACTAAAGAAACGCGAGTGGAAGAAAACAACCAAATGAATGAAAAAAGTGGAGCCTTTTTATTTGACAAGTTCAGAGATTGATATGAAATGAAAAGAAACATACTCCTAGCCTAGGAAATTGAAGACAGCTAAGCAAAGCTTTGAGAGTGTGGTTTGCATTTTAAAGAGGACCTGGACCTTCGAACACTACTGCTTGGGTCGCGGAAAGAGGTGAAGGGGAATTTAAAATAAAATAAAAAAAATTGAGAAAATTGTAAGGAAAATTTTATTTTTTTTTATTTTTTTTTTCTTACAATCAAACACATATTTTATTTTTACTTAAAATTTTCTTTTAAATTTTCTTTCATCACTTTTATTCCGCAACCAAACGGGGCTTAGAGGTTGGCGCGCGCATTATTGGCTTCGTCTTTGGCTCTGGCTCTTCCATTGTCGTCTTGCTTCGGCGGTTGCGTCCCCATTCGGAGTGTTTATTTTTTGCAAGTCCAGTGTGGTACCATTTGAATATCAAAAAAGTGGGTGAAGAGATGTGAGTGGGGGAGCATGACAGGGGTGTCATCAGGCGAGTCTATAAAAAAATGCGTCTTTGACAAAACGATAAACAACTCCTGACCGGACCGTATTATCATAATAATCTAGTTCCTTAGTCAAATGTTTTGTGGATGCCCGGTTGATTTGACTCAACGACAAATGAAACTCGATTTAAGTGAGGATTCTCATGGTTCACTTAGAATTAAGCTTCAAATGTAGTGCACTTCACTTACAAATTTTCTTCTTTATGTTCTTTATTCACACCATGACTTCTTTATTGTACTGGGGAATGTGAAGTAGGTGAATTTGGTGTCAGTGTCTCAGTGATTCACACTGTCAGAAGGAAGAGAAGAAAAGTTTGCTTCGAGAAAAAGAAGAAAGTTCAATGTTTGTTTTTATTGTTCAATTAATTTTAATGTCTATCTATAATTTTTAAATTCGTTTGGGGTCAATATATAATCTCCGGAAGAGAAAGTTAGGGTAGAAAGTTAATTGGGTAGTTAAGTCTATGCTAGGGTGTTTTATAAGAACTTAGCATAGGATGCAGACAAAAGTAGCAGGAAAAAGGGCGACGGTGTAGAGGAGTGTTGGCGGAGGCCTATATAAACGGGTAGTAGCGGTTATGCTTTAGCTGAGTGTTTTGCTGCTTTGATTCAGTTCATGTTTATCATCAATAAAGTGTTGTATGTTGGACTAGTCTAATCACTACCGTGTGGCTAGAAAATCAGGATATCTTTTGTGTCTTGCATGTGATGTCTTGTTGTTGTTCATTTCTAGTCCGTCTAGATCAGAAGCGCGCCGATTTACAAAAGGTATCAGAGCCGGACAACGGCCGAAATGACATCATCAAGGGTCGACATGGAGATGTTTAACTAAGAGGAGATTCACCGTGTCAAGAAGGAAGAGAAGAAAAGTTTGCTTCCAGAAAAATAAAAGGTTATTTAATATTCATCCATATGGTAAGGGTATTTCCAAAACCACACTCATATGAAATTTTTTTCAATTAACTATCTATAAATTTTGCATCGTCAAAAAGTTACACCCTTTGTATTATTCCGACAAAAGAATTTAAAAAATGTTATGAAAAAATTTATAAAACATTGAAGTTTTTTAAATATAAAATATTGTTAAATTAAAAAATTATAATACAATTATTGTATAATAATCACAAATTAAATATTTTTTTAAAAAAAATACAATTTATGTTGTAACTTATTTTTTTTAATTTCATCTGAATGAAGTAAATTATAAAAATACAAAGTTAGCAACATTTTTCTAATATTTATTTTCAATCAATATAGAATAATGTTCATTTTCCAATTATTTCATGCATATTTAATATACTTTTAGATTTCATGTCTGTCTTATTTATTTTGAAGTCTAAATTGTAAAAAACATATACAATAAAATGGAAAAGTGACATTATGTATTGTGTGAAAATAAAAGTCTTAATACATTAAAAACATTATATTTTATATGCTACTTTGCTTGTATGAAAATTTAAAAAAAAAAAGTTATGACACCAAATTTTGTATTTTATTTATACGTTTTTCTAAAATTTTGGTGAATTTTTAATTTTTGAGATTTTTAAAAATTTTAAATTATTTTCCCGGAATTCTACCGGACTAGTACAAAGGGTGTGAGTTTTTGACGATGCTAAACTTATAGGTGGTTAATTGGAAAAAAAAAATTCATATAGGTGTGACTTTGGAAGACCCGGACGGTGGCCGAAATCATGAAGGATCGACATGGAGATGTTTAACTATAGAGGAGATTTCTCTTTGTGGAGGTAGTAGATGAGAGTCATTCTGGTTCAGATGAAGCTTTTAAATGTATTTAAAAGTGAGAAAGAACTTCCTACAATTATGTCTAAAGAACAGAACGAAGAGTTGCTAGAGCTAGCCTATAACACGACTATGTTGAAGACAAGATGTTGAGCGAGGTTTCTTAGGAGAAGATTGCATTAGGTGTATGGTCGAAGCTGAAACAACTCTACTTAACTAAGACTTAGACTAACTTCGTGCATCTGAAGGAAATATTGTTTAAATTCAGGACGACCGAGGATAAATATTTGACTGACTGGTTAGAGGAGTTTGCTAAGATAGTCATAGATCTTGAAGATATTAGAGTAAAGATTGAGGATGAAGATCATGTCATGATATTAACCTCACTCCATGCGTCATACTCTACCTTTGTGGAACTATGAAGAACTCAAAAGAAACTTTGAACCTCGAGAGGTTTTTATCAGCACTAAAGTCTAAGCAGATTGAGGCTCAGTCAATCGATGAAGTAGTTGAGGATTTATTTATCCATAGAAACACTAATAAATCTAGCTCAAATAAGAAGAAACACAACAATATGGATGAAGGTAAGAGCCCTGCTGGCCAAAAGTAAAGTGAAGAGCTAAGGAAGCTCAAATACTTTAGTGTCACAAAAAAGGACACTACGGGAGGGATTGTCCTGAAAAGAAGGCAAATGAAAATGGTAAAAAACTTATGCAAACTGATGTTGTAGTTGTTGATGGCAGTTATGATAGTGGTGAAGTCTTTGTTACAGCAGAAAAGGAAACCAGACTCAGATCGATCATTGACAGTGGGTGCACATTTCACATGACTTTAATAATAAAAAAATTAAGTTTACGAAAGTAATGATGGAGAAAGTGTCCATGAGTAACAACAAATCATGCAAAATGCTTGGAATTAGTCTCTGAGGCTATGATGGAAGATGACAGCACAAAAGTTCTTACTCAAGTAAGGTACATCCCTAAACTAAAAAGAAATTTAATTTCTTTAGGTACTCGTTATGCCTAAGTATGCTCATTTAAGGCTGAGAAGGGTAGTATTACGATATTAAAAGGCTATTTAATGGTTATAAAGGGTGTGAGAGCAAATGGTTTGTATGTTATGTGCAGAGAAACTTTAATACCTGATGAAGCTAATATGTCACAGAAGGCTGAGTCAAAGAAGGGTGTATATAAGACTCTTTTTGTGGTATCTGAGGAGGTTGTGGCCTGTTTGTTAGCACAACAAGGCTGTCTCGAGAAAAATATTTCTAGCATTGTAAAGTTTTGTTAAAATTGTCTTCGCTGAGTTTGGTGAGTTTTTCGAAAGGTGCATTGGAGGTGGAAGCGGAGATTGGTTTGAGAAAAGTGGCGCGGCGGGTGCAGGGAGGCGTTGAGATGAATTTGAGGAAGGATGTGATGGTGGTCGAGGAGAGAGTAGAGGGAGTGGGGGAGCCGAGGGTGAAGGAGGAGATGAGAGCGATTTGGGTAAGTTGATGGAGTGAGTGAGTGAGAGAGTTGGAATTGCAATATATATGGGTGATGTGAATTGCCTTTAATATCGAAAATTATTGTCCACGTTGACGCTAATTTAATAATTCTCCGCCTTATTTTTCAAAAATTAGTGTCCACGTGGACGCTGATTTATTTCTAATTTCATTTTTTTAAATATAAATAAATTAGCTTCCACGTGGATACTAATTTTCAACTATATTTTCGAATTATTACATTATCACGTGGATGCTAAAGTTTTATTTATTTTATTGAATGCTTACTCATTTTGGCCCTCTTAATATCTGAATCAGTCTTTGAACTCAAGATATGAATTGTAGAATTTTGAATCAGCTTTCCAACAGATTTTGTTTCATCTCTATCAGATTGACGACACATCTTCTAGAAGCTTCCAAAGCATAAAAGATTTGGCTGCCCATATTCTTAATTAACGCCAAAATAATGCAAAACTACACGAAACGAGTAAATATGAATATAGAAATGCACTAAAACATATGAGTTAAAACTGTTAGATGAGCGTATAAATACGACTCATCAAACCTTTTTGACGTGTTTTAGAATATGTAGTTTTGTATATTCAGAATTACTCATTTCGTGTAGTTTGCATTGTTTTTGCGTTAACTGAGGATATGAGCAGCAGGACCTTTCGTGCTTCCGAAATTCTAGAAGATGCGTCGTTGATTCGACGGAGACGAAACAAATTCTTTTAGAAAGATAACTCAAAATACTACAATTCATATGTTGGGCTCAAAAACTGATGCAGATATTAATAGGGTCAAAACGAGCAAGAAGTAACATTAGCGTGCACGTGGACGCTAATTTAATAATTCAAAAATTAAGTTGAAAATTAGCGTCCACTTGGATGCTAATTTATTTCTATTTTAAAAAATATAGACGATGGTTTATTTCTAATTTAAAAAATTCAAAATATAAATATTAACGTCTACGTGGACGCTAATTTAATAGCGATCACATGGACGCTAATAGTTATATTTTGATTTTTTTTAATTAGAAATAAATTAGCGTACACGTGGACGCTAACTTTTAATTTAATTTTCAAATTATTTCATTAGCGTCAACGTGGATAATTTTCTGAATTCTTGCTCGTTTTTGACCATCTTAATATTTGAATCAGTTTTTGAGCCCAATATGAATTGTAGTATTTTTAGTCATCTTTCCAACAGATTTTGTTTCGTCTTCTATCGGATCAACGACGCATCTTCTAGAAGCATCCGAAGCACAAAAGGTCTTGCTGCCCAAATCCTCAATTAATGCCAAAACAATGGAAAACTATACGAAACGAGTAATTCTGAATATACAAAATTACATATTCTTAAACACGCCAAAAAAGTTTGATGAGTCGTATTTATACGCTCATCTAACGTTTTAATTTTAGTGCATTAGTCCCTAAGCGAGAAGATATAGAATTAAGGAAATATATAAGAACTTACCTGAGATCCCGCTTCGTCAGTCGGTATAGGTGTCCTTCAGGATCGCAATTTCCTTATGTAATCCCACTTTATGGAAAACAAATCTTATGCCATACGGTGAGCTTGTTAATTACACATCACATGCAAGTAATATAATATAAAAGATCGAGTAAACTAGTAAAAACATGCTGTGATAACACACGGAATTCAAGCACCAATGATGCAACATTCAGTTTTAGCAAAAAGTTGTAGCACGCAAACATCAA
>JAWWMW010067606.1:0-14981 GCA_035048345.1 Echeveria elegans | reverse complement strand
GATGCGTGACGGGCTTGTGAATGTTTGTGTATGGTCCATTGGGCCTAAAAATGGGCCGATCTTTACAGGCACACGCAGACGCAATAAAGTCATACAATTAACTCCGTCGTGTTAAACTATCAAATCTTTTGTAAGAAATTGAAAAAAAAAAGTTGTTTAATTTGCGGTGTTCTAGCGAAACGAGGGTAGTGTGGAGACAGCCATCCTAAAATGTCGTAGTTCATGTCGTGAGATTTTAGTGAAGAGTGAGCTTACGAATAATGTTTAGTTCTTAATTTTATAGGCTAGTCCTCTCAATCTCTCTGTCCTCTTTTTTATTTATTTCTGCTATTGTATCTCTCTTATTCTTCTTGTTGCAATGTCGGATTGTTATCTTTTCAACTTTATCTTTCACATAACACTCTCTTTCATACTTTATTTATCACTCACATATTTATTTAGTTTATCTCTCTCACTCTTATTATTTCTTTAAAAAATGTGCACAACCCAAACGATGAACAAAACAGGACAGATGGAATATGTTATATTACACAGCAGGTGCAGAGCAAGGTGGGGACCGACCCTACCGTGGCCCAAAAATTCCATTACTACCGGCGACCACCACCTCCTGACGCCCCTCTTCGTCTTCTCCCGTTCTCCGTTCGTCTGTTGCGTTTCTTTTTTTCTTCTAAAATTTTGTATTAAAACGGCATCGTTTTGATACGGAACTTTTAAAAAAGAAACGCAGCGTGTGGCGAGATGGGGTGACGCGAGAAGGTGAAAACCGACGGCGACGGGCGACGAACAGGGGCGGAGACACGAGCCAACGACCCACGACGCAAGCGACAGCGAGATTTTGACAAAGACCGTAATCAAACGACCTTTTAAATGAAATTTAGGTGTTTAATGGACAAGTTTTTAATCAAACGACCTAGATTTTTAATTGATTCTTCTAGCGGTAGTTTTGTAAATGATACATAAGAATTGGATAAAAATGTGGTTATTGATAGTTATTCGGTCTAACTTAGTTTTAATGAAAGTGATATTGTAATATTGTAATATTTTTGAAGATAATATATTTACTCCTTCGCGGGTTTTTTTGTCGTTTCTTTTCCGTGATGCTTTTGTTGAATCGATAGGGATAATTTGTGTGTAAATTATATGACATTTCTCCTTATTTTCTTGATGTTTATGAAACTGAATCATATATTATTTTATACTGTGTAATAAAAATTGTTATCAGGTATATACCTTCCGAATTCAAGGATTTCATGAATCTTATTCATTTAACATTTGGACCCAAGCAGTCACACTCAGCAACCGACCAATTTTATCTGGTTTTTGTAATGCCTTATAAAAGACGTGTATGGATTGTCTTTTGAAGAAAGTTAGAGTTTGTTTTGGAATGGAGCCAGTTCTTGTACCTTCTTACCGAATGAGTATGACTAATTTCATGTTGAAGACTTAGCTTGCTAGATAAGGAATTTGTACACGGAAAGTATAGGCAGAAACTAATATTCAGCAAATAACAATTAATGTTCCCCCAATTAGTAGATAATGTTACTCGATCGGCAATTAAGGTTCCTTGATCGAAACCTGTTATTCTTCCATCAAAACAAATGGTTCGTCATTGAAAGAATAATACATATGTCAATCAAAAGTAAATATTTTCAGTCAAAAGCTAATATTACTCAATCGATTAATATTCGTCAATCAAAATAACTAATATATATCAAACAAAAGGTAGTGTTCGTTAATATGCTGTTAATGTTCGTGAATCAAAATCTTTATCAAACAGAAACTAGTATTTGTAGCTATTGTTTCAGGATTTCAATAATGAAATAAAAATATACCGTACAATAGGGTTGCTCGACACTAGTTATGTTGAGGGTTGTTTGTGTTTTAATCTCGGCTGACGACGGTAAGTTTAAAGGTGAGGATCGAAGAATGTCAATTTATAATTTTAAAGATTGTAGTTGACTCCAGAGTCACGGTTCTGTTAGAGTTGGGGTTGAAGTGTTTGGGTTGAAACCCGAAACAAAGGGTCAAGTCCAGTGAAACTGAAATTTTATACAGAAATTTTAATTTCTGTTACTATAAATACAGTGCTAGGTTATGTAATCTGTACGACTGAAAAGTTAATAAAATTTGACGATGCCTTCATATGATAGTTTGATGATGCATTTGAACGAGAATATTTCGAATTTTTTTTTTAATTCTATGATCGAATTGAGCAGAGAAGAAAGTCTTAACGGCGAGACTAACAATGTTAAATATTTTGTCCAAAAGTACCCTCATTCACGTTAATTTGTTTCAATTTAGTACAAATACATTTTAAAATTTACAAATAGAATTTCGTCACCATCCGATGAGACATATGTCACACATCCAGATGTTATTTAGTTTTCACGTTTACGGTGATTTTCACCAATATCTGCACACTTACCACGTTTGCAAATGATACCATCAGATAGGTCATTCCATCTCGACCTACGTAACTACTTTGACAGTATATGTTTCTATGTTACGAATTTAAAACTGCAGCTCATCAGGATTAATGACAGTATAAGAAGCAACAACAGTTTCAAATGCATTGGGTTTTTAGTTTGTCAGCTGCTGTTTGTTCTTCTTAGTTCGAGTCTTTCCTTTATTTACTCATATCTGCGTTCATAGTAAGGGAAAATTGGCGAGCGAAAGGTTCAAGTTTAATCGATGTACATGCAGAAACCAAATTAATGTTAGTGTTTTCCACATCCTCTTTTTGAAAATGTTCGATATAAATAAAATTAATCCGGGAATGAACATAATGATGTACATAACGGATATCCGAACGCAGATAACTCGAGCACAAATATATCACAGACAACTCGAGCACAAATTCACCACGTGAATTTGAACATGGGTCGTGAAGAACAATAATTTAATTGTCTGTACTTCTTTCACAGCAGTACATAGTGCAAACTGGTTATATAGAAGGAATGGATGTGGCACGAATAAATTGCTTCAGAATGGCTTTCTCTTCATCGATGCGTTTCTTTTCCTCACGGTCTTTAGGCTTGATTTTCCTTTTCTCTTCTAGTATCCACTTGAACAGTTCCCTCTGTTGGTCTTCTGGAATTGGATCACGTGATTTAACAGGCTCTATGATGGTTGGAGTGGGTAGTGGTGTGGCTACAGTCTGAGGTGATATGGTTGAAGTAGGAGCAGTTTGAGAAATTGCGGGGGTCGATTCGTCCACATCCGTTGCTTTCTCTTCTCGCTTCAGAAGCAAGTAGGCTGCAAAGGACCGACACATAAAACACCTTAATTAAATCACAGAAAAGAAATACATCTGTTTGTTGCAGCCAAAGCAGATGGTTAAAAGATGCTCATCCCATACTCAACGTCATAATAAAAGTGTTATACCCACATCGGATATAGGAGCTGTATCCGTTAGTTATATAAGTAGAGTTACCAGCTCATATGTCACCAATATGCCATGGTTTTTCGTGGAAAGGTCCTAGGTTGTGGTGACCTAGGGGATGTCGGTGACGTGTGACGCTGGTCAGCTAGGCTTATAACGGCGTCGATCGGTCAGGCCGGTCGGGTCGTTACAAAAAGAGGATAGATAAAAACATCAAAAGGACACAAAAACATAAATGAGACGCAAAAGGAAAAGCACACCCATCCTAACCGTGAGTTGAAACTAATGCATCTAATATCAAATCTAAGTTCACAGCACCAGACCGCGTTGGTGATTCTTTCTCGAGGACACCTGAGATATTCTCTATGAAATATTCACAAATCAGTGATGATTCGTCATCATAATCCATAATCAAAACATAATTTAACCTCAAGGCCTTAGCATACTTGGTGGGTCACTGTGACAACCATCGCGAACAACTAAATTACACGATCAAGTATCCAAATGAATGAATTGAATCAAATCCGTGTGCCCCCCTTCCTATCAAATTCAATCTCATCAGATAAAATGATACAAATCGATGTGAATATAGAAACCCTAAATTATGTAGCAACATGCTCTCAAACCCTAGAACCAAACTTTATTGAATACCGACATAGAAAGACTAGATCTTTCGCAATTGATGATGTGTGAAGTTGATATACCTCCAGCAGAAACGTTGGCGGCCAACAGCAGTGGAAAGATGTATTTGTTGCGACGAAGAAATGACTGCTTCACGGGAGGAGGTGGCTGACTAGGAGGGGCTTCCATCGTCGATGGTGGTGGTTGCTGCTACTTGAGATCGCAACGAAAGTCGTCGATTCGGTTTTTGAAGCACAAGCTTTGATTTAGAGCACAGCTGAGCTGTTTCTCTTTGTCCGAAGCGACCTTGATTTCCTCTAGAAACCCCAAACCAGATATACAGATATTTTTTAAGTGAATAGAATTAAATAACATGAAAATTATAATTTTTACAAAAAAGGTGATGGCTTAGCTATGTTTTTGAACAAAAATCCAGGAGCAAAATATTGAGATTCTGATGCGGTGCTGCGCTGCCATTCGCAGCACCATAATTTCGCATTCATTTTCGGTATTATTCGGTTGCAAATCTGATTTTGACGTAAAATAAAGAATTGTAGTTATTTGAATCAGCTATAATTCTCTAGTTTACGTCAAAATCAGATTATGAGTCGAAGATGCCGAAAAGATGAAAGAAGTAACGGTGCAGCTACTTGCGTGGCTGCACCAGATCTGGTTCCTATTGAGATTCTGATGCGGTGTTGCGCTGCCATTCGCAGAACCATAAATTCTCTAGTTCAGTGTTGTTTTAAATTGAATCGTAACTTCACATCCGTTTTCGGAACTCCTCGGCTTAGAATCTGATTTCGATGTAAACTAGAGAATTGTAACTATCTGAATCAGCTACAATTTTCTAGTTTACATCAAAATCAGATTATGAGTCGAAGAGTGCCGAAAAGATGAAAGAAGTAACGGTGCAGCTACTTGCGTGGCTGCACCAGATCTGGTTCCAAAATATTGATGGACGACATTCGATTCTCCTCCAACTTTCAAATGTACACTTTTAAAAAAAAAAAAAGATGGCTTAGCTATGTTTTTTGAACAAAAACCCAGAAAATATGTGTTAAAATATTGATGATACATGACATGTTCACTAAATCTACAATTTTTGGTCCACGTATTAGAATCACTTGGTAGCTGAGTCACCATTTCCCTGGGCGGCCGGCCACTGCCACCGTAGTCCCTTCCTCTGTCTCGGAACTCACCTGAGAATGAATGATGACAATGTGAGGCAGATATATGAGATGCTTACAAAACAGACCAGCGAATGTCTTCCTTCTACATATGCAAAAATTTACTAACGTGCTAGCTGAGGAGGTGCAACTCAGCCCATTGCAGCTAAATAAGGGCTCACCTTTTGTCCAGCTTCCTCCAGTATGGAAATAAGTTCCTTTGCGAACCTGGCATTTGCATTTTGCAGCTGTGAAGAACGTGTAGGCTGTTCCAGCTGCTCCTGCTCTTCCTGTTCTACCAATGCGGTGGACATAATCCTCCATTGATCCAAGGAAATCATAATTCACCACATACTTTACATCCTTCACATCTACACATTTTTTGAGGGGATGATTAAATCTTTAGGATTTCACTTGAATCACACTAAATAACTCAGCCAAGGTCATAACAATAAGTACCTAACCCACGAGCAGCGACACCAGTAGCGTCATTATAGGACTCTTCCCAGATTTGAATTCAGACAAATACCCGATCCCTTTTCAGCTTGACTTTTATCTCCGTGTGCAGGCCAACCGTCCATGCGTAGCTGTCTAGTGATTTGGTCGCACCCCTTTTTAGTGTCCATGAAAATTAATATCCGTGTGCCATCCATAATATCTTCTAGTAGCTTAACCGATCTAGAACATGATAGGGAAAAACATGTGAATTCCAAATAAGAACATAAACACCTGAAAAGACATGATATAACATCGACGAACACATTACTTGCTGTATTTCTGGTTTTCTGAAATAGTTTCCACATACTGTCTAATTGAGTGGTTAGCTTTCAAGTCTTGGGAACCTATGACAACCTGCACAAAGTAAATTTGTAAGTTATCCAGAAAAAAAAAACCTCTACTGGGCAACCATCCAACCAGAAGTAAAACAATAAGAAGGAGAAAAGAGAAAAATCTCACCTTGTATGGATTGTGAAGGAATTGTTTAGCAAGTTGTTCTACTAATTCAGATAGCACTCCACTATAACGTTTGACGATCAGGTGGAGAGGACACAATAAAAATAAGAATTGCGGCACTAATCTCCAAGGGGGAACCGGAAGAAGACATGTTAGTGTCTCAAACTAAATGATCATGTAGGTAGCACAACTACCATGATGCACTCAAACTTCAAAGTGGAAAAAGATGCACCTTCAACGTCTATGACTCCAACTTTACAGGTGAAGAGAAAGGAAAGACAGGCAGAGCAGTAAGAAAAGACTGTCACCGAATTTCAATACAGCGTATTTATAGAGCCATAAACACTTTGTCAATGTATTGAATGAGGACTTGGAAGAAAGTGACTCATGCATAGAAATTTCACTTGCTTACAAACAATTTTCTTCATTTCTGTTCAAACCCCATGTCTAGCATTCGATCAGCCTCCTCCAACACAAGATAGGTTACCCTTCTCAAGTTAGTATGGTGTGATTCCAACACGACCGTTGGAAGCTGCGTGAAAGTTAAGCAGTTTAACGTTTGTAAAATTAGGAGCGTCAACAGTAAGCAACAACTGCTTGATAAACAAGCAACTACATATATACCTCTAAAACGCCTGCGTTTAGGTTCATCTTCGGATGCGGATGATGGGTTGAAACCTCTAAACGTCACACTTTTGGAAAATGAGAAAGAGAGAGGAGAAGGCACGCGTCTCGCGTGAGCTGTGCGATTTTGGGCCGGGCTTCTTCTTAGTTTTTGGGTCCAGCAAACTAAATAGTTTTGGAGGCTCGGCTGGCATAAGTCACAACACTATGCTGGAAATGGATCAAAACCCTAAAATGGTCAAACTGTCAAACAAGATCAATGTGTAATTTGTAAAACTACTGGAACCTAAATGTACAAAATAAAAAACGGAGGGCTGGATTGAGAATCTTACTTTGACACTTGCAAACGTATGGTCAACACGCTCTTTGACTTTCTAAAATGAGAAGGACATGATTTGTCCATAGAAAATACACGACCGCCTGTTATTCCACGTTCTTATATATTTTTTTAAAATTGAATTTTGTGATTCGCAATCAACATTTTAACGTTAAATTATTTCTGGATATATATAAACATTAATAAAATTAGATAAACTATCGTAATCATGCTGTACACAAATTTTAAAAAATAAAATAAGAGCACGTAGTTTATTCATAAAATAAGTCACAGTCGCAGATTTCAAGCCAAATAATAATAAGACTTAGTTAAATAACCAATCATGTTATATCTCAAACCATTCTTTACTTAACCAAACCATATATTCCGATTGGACCGATTAATAATAATTAACTACTAACCCAAAAACTCTCCATGTTACTTCCCCTTACATATCATTTCCTCATCCTCGTGTTTACAATAATATTTTTTAATTAATTAATTAATGATTGAATTCGAATCGCTATAAGTTTAGTCTGTCTTACCTTAAAAAAATTATTTATTAGGATTTCCATTTTGTTAAAAAGACACGGAACGATTTTGGTGCCACCATTTGTTATTCATAAGAATGCATCAAGTAACTCCTTGTAACTTTCATTATAAGTAGCCACTTTCTTGTTACAAGTTTCTCCACACCCCATCCCCAAAACAACTCACTAAAAGCTCCATCTATGGTGATGGCCTTCGCCTCCGTTCTAAGGCCATTGCTCATGCTGTTATGCTTCATTCTCATTCTCTGTTCGGCTGGTTGTGTGCACTCCTCCACTGATCCAAACCAGCCTTATCGGACGGGATATCATTTCCAACCTCCAAAAAACTGGATGAACGGTACAATACTTAAACAAAACTTTCTTAGGCTTGTCCCTCATTCATGAGACTTAAGGTCTATACTTTTGTTTTTTTGAGTATATCGTCTAACTAGCATATTCTTGACATTGGCTGCGGCAACTCTCCGACTGGATTTCCGATGCGTATGGCTTTGAACTTTCAGATCCTAATGGTCAGTATTTTCCTCTTCAGATCAACTCTGGTTGAGATTCTCCTACATTTGCCAGCTTGTTATGTTATTATTAGTTTATGCAAACTCTGATGATTAGTCAAATACAAGTTGGCAGTCAATGTCTTCAAGGGCATTTTGGTCGTTTAACAATCGGTCCATGGCGGGGTGTTACTCATTTTGGTATTTTTTTGATATGCAGGTCCCTTAGTTTACAAGGGCATATACCATTTATTCTACCAATGGAACCCGAATGGCTCGGTTTGGGGAAACATAGTGTGGGCACATTCGACATCAACTGACCTTGTGAACTGGATTCCCCACAAGCCAGCCATTTTCCCTTCGCAAGAAGCGGACGTTAACGGTTGTTGGTCAGGGTCAACCACCATTCTTCGGAAAGGGAAGCCGGCTATTTTATACACAGGAATCAACCCGGAAAATCAACAAGTCCAGAACTTAGCTACACCCAAAAATTGCTCAGACCCATATCTTGTCGAATGGGTCAAGTCACCTAAGAACCCCTTAATGGCACCAACTAGTCAGAACAAGATCAATGCTAGCTCGTTTCGTGACCCGACCACTGCTTGGTTAGGCCACGATGGACAATACAGAACGATCATCGGTAGCAAGAAGGATCGACTTGGTTTGGCACTTATGTTTAAAAGTATAGATTTTGTCCATTGGGTTGAAGCAAGAAAACCACTTCATTCAGTTGAAGGCAATGGAATGTGGGAGTGTCCTGACTTCTTTCCTGTCCTGAAAGAAGGCAAAGAAGGTGTTGACACTTCTACCGTTGGCTCAACTGTAAAGCATGTCCTTAAAGTCAGCTTAGATGAGACCAGACATGATACTTACACTATAGGAAAGTATGATACTGCAAGGGACACATATGTTCCTGACAAGGGCTCTGTTGAGAGTGACGCCGGTTTGAGATATGATTACGGAAAATTCTATGCTTCCAAGACCTTTTATGATAGTTTGAATAAAAGGAGGATCTTGTGGGGATGGATCAACGAGTCGTCAAGTACTGCAGATGATATCAAGAAAGGATGGTCCGGACTTCAGGTAATTTAGCATCTAGCATTATAACTTACTAGTTTAAAGTCGTAATGAGGATGTAGTCTTATATGAGCGATTCCATGCACCTTGAACTTGTTGCCTACTTTTTCTTGCAGGCAGTTCCAAGATCAGTTTGGCTGGATGAATCCGGGAAACAATTGATTCAGTGGCCTATTACGGAGATAGAAAAATTGAGAACTGGTCAAGTTAACTCATCGAGTAAAGTACTTAAGTCAGATTCACTATTGCCCGTTTCTAACATCACGGCTACACAAGTAGGTCAATTCTAATATATACACATTTTCGAGGAAGATGTTCATTACTAACGGGATTCATTTATTTCCGCAGGCTGATGTGGAGGTGTCATTCAAGATAACAAACCTGAAGAAAGCGGAAAAGTTGGATCCAAGCTGGACAACTCCTCAATCAATTTGCAGCAAAAAGGGAGCATCAGTGAAAGGTGCACTCGGACCGTTTGGGTTACTGATTTTGACCTCAGATGATTTCCAAGAATATACCGCAGTGTACTTCAGAATCTTTAAAGCTAAAACGAAATACGTTGTGCTCATGTGCAGTGACCAAAGCAGGTACATTTTAATTTCGCTAGCTTATACAAAACTAAGTTCCGACTCAAAAGTTCAAGCTTGTTTAGTATTCACTGTTCTATATTTGTGTATACCTTAAACGAGTCTTTTTTTTATCTTGCTCATCAGGTCATCACTGAACAATGACAATGATAAGACAACTTACGGGGCTTTTCTCGAAGTCGATCCACAGAAAGAGTTATCCCTGCGTAGTCTGGTAAATTCTCGTTTGAGACAGCTTCTAAAAATGACATGATACTTACAGATGAAGACTAAAATGTAATCTTATTTTGCAGATTGATCATTCGATAATTGAGAGCTTTGGAGGGAAGGGAAAGGTTTGTATCACATCCAGGGTCTATCCGACAAAAGCAATAGGAGACAAAGCAAAGCTGTATGCATTCAACAATGGAACTCAAAGTGTTACAATCTCAAACCTGAGTGCTTGGAGCATGAACAAGGCTAAGCTCAGTTGATTCCAATGTCGCTGCTACACAAGTTGCACTCGATGACCATGTCATCATGCATCGCTGTGAAATTAATGTCATTTGAATCTTATTGCATTGAAATCATCAATAATACTAAAAACAGAAAATGAGTTTAGAAAAGCAGTACCACAGACTTTCAGATATTTAGTAAAGGCAAAACTTTAGTCGAAATTCGCAAAAGGTGGATGATTCTTAGAATCAGCTTCAAGTTTTTCGATATTGTGACTGCAATCGTGCCACTGCCATGAATAGTGCAACTGCAATTTGAGCACTGGATTTACATTTACTAATCAGATTTGCTAAACAAATCAAGTTATAGCACCGCCAGTTCTTGACACCTTCAAAAGCAGACACATTTCAATTCATCGGGACACCCAGTTGACATTCATGAGTAGAAGATAACTTGGCAAATTGAAAGAAATACCTGAGAAGTTCATTCGCCTTGGTAATTATTGGCTTTCTTTGGCGAGGATCATCTTCTAAACCATTGCACTTTACGCATTTGGATTTATGATCTGTGATAAAAAAAAAATGTCAGTACCTGAGGCGTTGATCACTGACCACCTACACAGTTGAGCCAATTCAAGCATAGAAAATTCACCTGTGAACAAAAGGTAGTATGTATTATGATGTAAAACTGTTTTAGACAGGTATATTCATTTTAAGGTGACTATCAAATCTGATAGAATGGTTGCATACCATATCATAAGCATTGAAATTTGGAATAACTACAAGTTTGTGTTCCAAGTGTGTTTAAACAGTCAATGCTCGCCACTGCAGTTCAACATTTTAACAAGTTAGTCCCTTGACCTGAACCTAAGTATCGGAAACATGTTGTGATCAACTGCAAATCAGAAATAAGGCAGATTAAGCTTGTGAAATAGTGTTTAAACCTTGCAATTTGCATCCCATATGAATCTGAGGTCCGTGTATGTTCTGATTCCTGACGGATGACATCATCATGAAGAGATACAAGTAATTTGATCAGAACATAGACGTACACATCAAAAAATATTACATGTTCTCATGAGAAAGTAATTAGATTTTCGAAATTAAAAATATTTAGGCTCCGTTTGTTTGCGAAAAAAATAAGAAGAAAAGAAAATTAAATTAATTATCTCAAGAGAAAGTTGTAAGAAAATTTTAATCTCATTTTTCTTATTTTTTCATTTTTTTTCTTACAACCAAACACACATGTTCATTTTCATTCAAATTTTTTCTTAAAAATTCTTTTCATCATCTTTTTTTTCGCAACCAAACGAGACTTTAGTAAAATCCCTTTTATGGAAATTCAAATTTGAGAGGGTAAATCTCAAGGGAAGACGGTATCGAACAGGCTTGAGTTTTTGGGAAATGTCATAACACCGTTGTAGCAGACGATACAGTTGGAACCGGAAAGACAGCTTTTGGACCGATTATGAATTTGAACTTTCCTTTACATGGTACAAGCCTGATTATTAATACCATTGACTTCTCTAAAACTATTTGGTCCATCTCTTTGATAGTTAAGCACTTCACTGTACAAAAATCAAAATAATTTCTTAAGAAATACTTTTCTAATGTTTAAGAAATAATTCAAGCTTGCCAAAACTTAGCAGGGCGTTGCTGTACAGTCTTTCATCGAGTTCTATATTAATTACTGGCTTAGTTACCCGTACTATTTTTAAATTTTTTACTTTTAACAGCGACATATGTTTTGTTTTCACCACTTGTGCTAGAATACCACAATTATTTCCGGCAACATTCATTAAAATAGTGTAAAAGAATTGAAAAACTCGTCAAACCATCTAAAAAAAATCTAAATTTCAAAAATAAAAAACCCTAATCATGATAGAATTGGACAACATATATTTTAACCTTTTTTTTTTGCCGAACAAAACGATGTCTCTTGCGAGTGATTAAAAGTGCATTACCCCAAATTTCTTTATTGTTTGACTCTTGTATATGCTTTTACTTTTTCCATGTCTCAGAATTCAACTCAAGTGCATTTTCAAGTTACATAAATAACCTAAACTCTAGCGGGTACCAATATGCAGACGGCAATACTGAGAAAGAATTTAAGAAACGACATGGATGACAACAATGTGTATTTTGCAATTGCTTTTCTCTAGCCACGCGGTATTTGATTAGGTATATTTAGGTTACTCCGTGGTCGCATAAAGGCAAGTGCGTGGAAACATTCAGAGATTTTGGGAAGTCTCATATAAATTCGATCCATGACGGCCCTTTTCGTAAACCAAACCTTTTTCTCTGTTGTATCGCCTTTAGAAATGATTGGTACTCTCGTAGTTCATTCAAATTAAGTAGTTGCCTTTGATTTGTCATTACAGGTAGTGGATGATGGACGACAAAATTCTTTGAAAACCTTGGAAAAGATAAGCAAATGTACTGATGTAAAAGCATGCGGGGTAATCTATATATCTCAAGGGGAAGGAGTGGTGTGGAATCGGATCTGATCAATGTTGATCCCAGTCTGGCATTATATATATATATATATTATATATTGAGTACTCTCTGACATATGCATATATGCTTGCCTAAGGAATCCGGTCGTCAGAGGCAAAAGATAACAGTTTTTACTGTGCCTATATTTGTATTCTTTGTGACTTGATCCGGCATGATAAGTTTATATTTCTAAGCTGATCTTCTTTCTCTTGGATCCTTTTGACAACATCTCCTTCCACACATTTAAAATATAGACTTTTTATTCAGTATTTGTATATATAAGCTCACATCTTAATTGGATGAACACTTCTATGGTGCTTAATTTTGAAGAAGCAAGTATATATTTTCCATCTGTTATAGGGGATATATACTGTGTGTGTTCATTGAAAAACTTTGGGATGGCTGAAGAGCTAAAATATAGTCAAGCAGAAGGTCACGTGCAAGCGATTGGAAATGGCATTTAAAGTGGGTGCATTATCTAATTATTTAAAATAATACCTTCATGTATTTTTTTCATAATCGAAAAATATCGATGACAAACAAAATACTGATGGAAATGTAATGCATGCATGCTAGCCCTTCTTATTAGAGCATGTTGGATATTACCAACAGCATACTCATTAAGTTATATTCTTCCGTATTGAAGCTTGGAATGTTATAAACTTGTACCCGACAACCTGACACACTAGTTTGAGCAGCCGAAACATTAATATTCACACCTTTAGGGTCAATAGATTCCAATGAATGCTTGGCCTTGCCGAGGTTCACCAGAGCATCTCCATAAGACCGCACACATTCGTTGAGTTGTTGTTTGAGTGCCGGGTCAACTGTCTCTGCAGCAACTGGAGCGATACCATCATCTTTGTTTGATTCAGTAGTGCCAATGGTTCTGTCGAGGATGGACTTTTCAGCGTATTTTAGATCTGATACTGCCACAAATTCGTCGTCTTTGAAGTAATTGAAGCAGAAGGCTGGATCCCTTGATTTAGAACAAATTTGGGAAATGGTTTGGGAGTCGACAACGGCATGGTTGACGCGGCCGCGATCAGCAGTGTTATGGCTAACGCGGGTAACATTGCTGCTGTAGACATTGTTTGATAAACTGCTGGCTATCTCTAGAGGAAGAGTAACGTGTGTGTGTGTATATATAGTGAAAATCTCATAGTTTGACCACCATTTTTGACATTGAAAATATTCATTCATATATTGCATTGCATGCGCGTTTCATAAGATATTTAATTGGTTTTGACTGAACGCAATGCATGGATAAATGAGATTTAATGCTCAATTGCAGTCACTTAAATTACGCAGCTTAATTAAAGATTTACGTAGTAAATTTTCCGAGTTGGTAAATATTTACGTGAGTTATAAAGTATAAAATATTTTTACGACCTTAGATTACATTTGAATGAATGGCTCGGATCATAGATGTAGAAACACGATTATAGGGGATTAAATAATATTTACAAATTTAAAAAGTAGTAAATGTTGTGTTAATAAGTAATGACTTTGGTTTAGAAACTTGGCTATAAAGAAGAACAAAAACAAATATCTTGTGTGCGGCATAAACATTCTGTAATTTAATAGCGTATATTCATTAGGCTAGGTATAGATGGGCGGGTCTTACTTGATTCGGAATATTTTACTTATTTTGGGCACCAATTACAGTAATCAGAAGTTAAGGTGTCATTTCATTACTTTCTTTTAATTATCCGGATTGTATCAATTGTTACTATCGAATATATGAACTTTAACTTGAAAGACAAATGTATTTATTTTGAATAAAATGAAAAGTTACGCTTATGGTAACTTGAAAAAAAAAACATTTTTTCTTTTCTTTTTGATCATGAACTTGAGAAGAAAAAAAACATTGGTTTTTATATACTACTAGCGGTCCACCCGTCGTCCCGATGAAAAATGTGGTAGGAAAAGACGTTTTTCGTCTCGCTTTTTCTAAATCTCTTACGAATTCAATTTTTTCTCATGTCTCCATTCGAATCATCTCAAACTTCTCATCGTTTCTCAGACGGGACCATACATTTTTATGTATATTTTCTTTCGATTTTCCTAATTTTTTTCTACGTTTCCCGTTCTGGTTTTTTAAGTAAAAAAATAATTTGTCCATTCAATTACTCATAAAATTCCCAATATGAAATTTTAAATTTTAAATTTTAAATTGTAATATTTTAAATTGACTTTTTTAATTTTTAATTATTAAATAATTTTTAATTATTGGACTGAATGGTGGGCTGAGTCGGGATGAAGAGATGAGCTGACTAATG
>JAWWMW010067578.1:0-14988 GCA_035048345.1 Echeveria elegans | reverse complement strand
GTATGATAGTATGAGGTGGTGACTTGATGACGGAATTTTCATTGGACCTCCACACTCCACAACCCTTCATAACCTCCCTATTATTCACATCCACACTCTTCTCCTTCAACCCCAATCCTCTTCTTTTTTCTCACTTTCATCAGCTGCTGAATTTGGGTCCTCATCAATGCCAGGAACCATTCATGTTTCAGGTATCTTTTGATAAACCATTTTTTTTAATTTTTTTATGAAGCTTATTATATCTTCATTTGCAGTTTTGGATTTCTCTGACCTGTCTTCAACTTCTTCAGTCCTCTTCAAAGCTATGATGTTTTTAATGGTGCTACTTTTAATTGTGAATTTTCATGGGGGAAAAGAGAGTATCAGACATTGGACAGGGGAGACTTCTCATTGTAAGTACTTTCAGCGCACTTGGTTGTGAAAAAATCTTTTTTGTTGTTTTGTTTTTCGCTTTCTCAACTAGTGTGGATTATTCTAGACCGGTTAACTCGCTTCGTGAGAAGTTGATTCTGGTGGTGTTGGATGATTTTGGAAGTGAAATTCGTCAAACAGGTGCATTTTGAGTTCAAGTGATATGCTCCGTGTGTCTACGTGTGCGCATTTAGTAACCCCTGATTTGATTTTTCTTTGGTGCAGTCATTGAGGCCATTCTAATTGTCCAGAAATGTATTTCAGTTTTGATGGAGGGCGTGTTCGTATGAGGCTGCAGTTTGTCATCAGCGACCATGACCGTGTTAAAATCCGAAAGATGGTGAGCACATTAATTTCACTGTATGATGAATTATCCTAATGCAGAATAGTACTAGCATTATATAGCGATTTTGATGGGATATTTGAAGTACTATCTTATAGTCAGTGCCTTTCATTTTATTGTTATCGCTGCAGAGAGAATCTGCATTGCAAATGAAGCGAAGTCAGCTTCTCATCACTCATCCGGAGTTACGCAAAACCATCAGCCTAGATGTTGGTTTTCGAAACAATGAGAATTCAGGTTTGCCCGTCAATCTCATATCAGTTCTAGTGCGTCAGTATGAGCACGAATGTGCAGCTAAGGTTGTACTGACTAAACCTTTTAAGTAACCTTACATTTACACCTTTTCTGAAAGGCTTTCAGTTGATATATTTTAAGTCAGCGTAATGATGGAAATGAAGCTGCAAAAACCATTCCAGTTAATGATTCTGTCAGTTTCATAAGCGCTAGCTCCTGAAAGGGACTTGACTGAAGTTGATACAGTTGACAGAGATGAGTTAGTTACTGAACCTCTTGAGAACGAGACATGTGCATCTGCATCTGACACAGTTGACAGACTTGATATAAAGGCGGAAAAAGTGAGAATATGCGACATGGCTTCTGGTGAAGATGACACCACAGTACCAGCAGTTGAAACAGAAGACAATGTTGAGTTAAAAGATATGGAAGTAGAAAACAAAGATAAGCCATTTTTTGACGACAGTACGAATTTCCTGACAGTTGAGAAAGATAGCATCGATCAACCAGAGGGTGATTCAGATAGTACTACATGCTATGACCCTCCTCTAGAACTGATGAGAAACCTCGACGATGAAACTGAAAATTATACCACAGACGATTATACGGTTACAGTAAATAAGGATGACAATGGTGGCCTTGAAAATGACAAAGCTGCCATAGTTTATGGAGACTCTCTTGATGATACTCATTCTGCGAAATTGCTACTTTTTGATGACGCACACTCTGACATTCTATATTCTGGTGGCAGAATGATGGAAGTGATCATTGAAAATAAACTTCCATCTGAAGATCCAGATCACGCCAACAAGGAGACAACGCAATTTACAAAACTGGAAAATACTACCAAGTCTTTGATAGAATGGTCGACTACAGGTGAACCTCCTAGATCATGGGTATTTCCTGATGAATGGAGAGCTTCTTGCATCATACAATTGACAAACTTTATAGGTTGCTGTGAAGGTATATCATCATTCGCAATCATGGTGGCTTTTGGGGCGCTTGTTTTCTTCTCCGGGCAAAGGAATCGCACGTAACTTGATCAAAACATGCAGAGGCAGCTTTTTCATTTATTGGGTGGTTTTACTTTTACCAGCCCATAGACAAGTCCTGTTGCAGAATACAAGTTACACAACCAAAGTCGTTCTGAAGGAAACCTTGTTGGTTGTCTCAAAGTTGATATACATGTTTTGGTATATTGAACTGAGAACTATACGTTTCCTTTTATTAATCCACTGGCAGTCACAACCAAACACACATGTTCATTTTTCACTTAAAATTTTTCTTTATATTTATTTTTCTTATTCTTTTTCCTCGCAATCAAACGGAGCTTAAGTGTACCAATATTGAAAAAAATTCAAATTTAAGCCAATTTGTAAGCCCAATTTAGTATCCCTCAACTGCACTAAGAGATGACTAAGCGTTTTCAGAAAATATGACGAGAGCTCAAGACATTTGGTTTCAAAAGCAAATGTCCAATCAACTCAATGCATTTGGTTTCCACATTTCTTAGAAGTTTATTTTGCTAACATTATCATAAAAATGTACTGAAAAGAAAGTATCATAGGCTCATCGTATTAATAACGTTGTATTTAGATTTAAAGTTAAAGCGTCAATGAAGTGCTGATCCATTGTATTGTATAAAGAGTCCGTCAAAAAAGATTCTTCAGGGTCAGAGGTTTTACCCTCCAAGCTTTTCATTCCTCTCCGGTTGTAGGATTTTATTCTTTTCATCGCGGAAGTTGTGCATTACATGGAGTGGCTGTCGTATTGCTATGGAATTATCTGAATAACATCATATTCCTGATGGAGTTGCCGCGATGACTTGTGTTGTAATTGATAATTATATACATTATTTATACATGCTAATTTACTCGTATACAACTTGTATCCATTCATCGGAAAAATTAAAAATTAAAGCTTTATATTTATATTACGATGAGATATATAAAATTCTTAGTAAGATCAGGTGAATTATTGGAAATTCAAATTAGTTATTCAATTTTAGGTTGTCTTATTATGAAATTAAGGTGTATGTATGTATGGGGTATGTTGATAGTTGACTAAAGGCGAACCATTTTTTCTAAATTCAACCCGTTAAAACCTTACTGCTTTTTTGCACCCTCTAAAATTTGATCTTAAAATATGATATTTATAACACATATCTACTACCATTAGACTGACTTTTGGTGAACAAATGTGAACCAGTTGCATTTGTACTATAAATCGAATTGTATACATAGCTTTCCTTTTTTACTTTTGGTTGCAGCTGGAAAAGTCAAATGGAAAATGTTTCATTGAGTTTTGTTTCAAAGTTTCAACTAGCACTTTGCTGCTGTTTTGACCGGTTAGTGTTGTTAAAAAAAGTAAAAAACACCTGATACACAAAACTAAAAAACAGTGAACAATAGATTTTCTTGATAGTTATGTAAGGCTCCGTTTGGTTGTAAGAAAAAAGAAGAAGAAAGGAAAATTTTGAATGAAAATGAAATTATGTATTTGGTTGTAAGGAAAAAAATGTAAAAAATAGGCAAATTGAGATCAAATTTTTCTTACAACTTTCTCATGAGAAAAATCATTTTTCTTTAATTTTTTCTTTCCTCACTTTTTTCTCCGCAACCAAACGGGGCCTAACAGTATAAGTTAAAGTTTACGGGTATTACGCAACAGATGGTTGCATATTGTCGGTGGAACAGTTAATATAAAAGGCAGATGTTATAATCACATTACCAGTGTACAACACGATGAAGTTACAGCTCAGACTAGAAGCTTGGTTTGAAAACCTATTATACAACGTTGTGAGCTACACTACATTTTTGTATGTTAACTTAGGGAAAGGATCTTGTTTGCTCAGCACAGCTACTTTGCTCTTGTGTGCGAAATAGCCTTTAATGAGGTCTTTGTATATTAGATTTGAAATTATGCACTCCACCTACAAGTAAAACAATGTTGTTGAGCTCTATGTTGACTGCAAAATCAAATGGTGGAAGGGATATATAAAAGGGATGGTGGATTAGAAGTACCTCGTCAACATCCATGTCCATGTCCAGCCATTTTAGTGCTTTAACAATAACTTCTAACTTTACTTGGTGCGCTTTGCTTGGATCCTTTTGTTTTTGAATGATGTAACTGCACGTAAATTGGAATTTTTAAGCCATGAACTAACATGTGGGGGGCTTTCAGAAATAATCTTACATCTTTTTAATCAATCTTCGGTATACTTGAAGCTCGAGCTTCTCCAGCACAAGATAAACACCTGATCTTAGAAACCTGAATGAAAACAAGCATTCGGGAAATTTATAAGAAATTTCATTTTTCTTCACAAAAGGGTGTTTTAGGATTTGAAATGTACTGCACCTGTCTTCATGTTCTTGGAGAGCTACTCGCAGAAGCCGGAGATCACCTCTTCGAAGTGCTAGCACAACATTCCTATACTGAAGAAATAAATCCATACAAATTTTTAGATAGCATTTCCCCAAAAATAATTCTTGATTATTTTATTAAAAAATAGCGGGACTAGTCTTAACTAGACACAAATAAACTTATCAACTGCACTCAAGTAGATATGGCCACAAAATCCAGAAATTATACTATATGAGCAAACTATCATCCGTAAAAACTAAATATCTTTAGGCTAAAAGCATAGACTAAGATGCCTTGCTTTCTCCATAAGACTTTGCTGACCAAGTGCACTAAAAAAGAGTACAGCATCACAGTATACCTCAACCAGGTTATGCCTTTGCAGTAGCCAATCACTGGGTAGAACACCAATTGAGAGCTTCACCGGTATCAGATACTTTAAGATCATCCTATTCCAAAGTAATAAATACAGTAAAATTTTAATAGAGATGAGAGTAGACTTAAACATGTAGCGTAAGTGTCATCTGAATATTCCCAAAGAGATAATATCAACGTCGTTATTGAAACAGACAATTGCAAATATGATGATTTTATTACTAATGCTTGCTAAAAAACTGTTTCAACCTTTCAAAAACCTAAAAATTATTTGTATATACACAATACCCAGGTCATAGAGGCTTACTTATATACCCAAAACTAAAACTACCTTATATTGTTTTCACGACGTGGGTTGCAATGCTCCAAGGCGTATGATAACTTGTGATCAGCCTGCCAAAAAGAGTTTGGGATGTATGAGAATGTCTCAAAGATATATTTATTTGAAGGGCAGCCAAGCAGCTAGTTCTTATCGGTGTAAGGATAGTTCCCCATATTGAGAAGGGATGATTTGATGCCTGTGCGGCTTAATCATATAACTCAATTGGGGTACGTTTTAGGCACAACCAAAAAAAATTCTACTATTTCAACAACTGAAATCATCCAATTCTGGATTTGAGATGTCAGTTTCAGGAACATTCAGTCATTCATGAACAAATAAAAAATAAATTACATTTCTTGTTCCATAACTTCCACATGCACATACAACATACCATAACAGCCTGGTCATAGTTTTACATGTGATTACAAAGGGATGTAAGTTGAGAACATACTGAATTTACTTACCGCAGAAAAATTTTCATTGAAAACCTCCAACCGTCCAGTATAATACATGTAGGTGACCTGCCACATAGAGGGTGGAAGTATTGTTATTGAATGATGTGCATTTATGCAGAATGTTAGAAGACTATGAAACGCATTAACTGCAATTTGAGTTATTTATTTCATACCTTATCTCTTCTAGGAAATTCTTCAAATTCAAAAATTCGAGCAGTTTCGATACTTCTAATCACGCTTCGACAGAGATGAACAGTTCCCAGCTGCAATATGATTGGATTAACAATCAAAAATTATATTTTAACACTGTCTGTTCGAGTTAAATTTTCAACCAGTGAAGCAGCTGCCATTGTAAGAAATGCAGTCCATCCTTCAATGGAGCCTAAATACCATATAATGAAATGAGCGAGGAAGATAGTAGCATATTACAGTTGAATGTACTTTTTACCTTGAAATAAATTTTGAACAGCTGGCAGGTCACATAAAGTGCCCCAACACGCTTGGGACCTTTCCCCTACACAAAACATATACTTCAGTTGTTACGTATCAGTCACTAGCTCTGAAAAAAGGTTTATATTTTATACACATGAATTAACAATTTCACAAATTTTAAAAATAAAATGAATGGAGGTCTTTCTTAATCAGCAACCATATGGTTGAGGCTTCAAGCGTATAACCGACATGATCATGAGTTGGACTCGATAAATGATATTGAGCGTCACATAATGCGCAAATCACAAAGCAGCAGTCATACGCTCTTGAAGATATCTGGCTAGTTTTAAAATGATTTGGTCTTTTTAAATCACATAAAAGTGGACATGTAAAATAACTTCCGATGAAAATAAGTGATTATGGCTTTCTTAATCTCTCTTGGAACATTTTGTTTTAGGCTTTTCTCAAAGTTCAAAAAAAAATTATCTTAAAGAAAATAATAAACCTGAAACACGAGGCATAATGAGGAAACTGTAACCATAATTACTGTTACTCGTAGCCAATTATAATCTCACTTATGAGTTATGACAATATCAGAAGAGAAACATACAGCAAGGACCCCAAACACTTTCATGAGGTAGGAGCCAGCTCCCTTCAATTTTTCAGGTGTTTTCCCAGCCGCAGCCAATTCTCTATCAGCCTACATTAAAAAAGCACAAACTCATTACTTCAAATGCAAAAAAAAAAAAACCATCAACAGCTCGTGACTTTTCTCATCACTCTCCATGTGAACCACAATTCAAAACTTATATTACTTAAAATGCACAAAAATCATCTACAGGGCATGAACTTTCTCATCACTTTCCATGAGATTCAAAACCAGCTTACTCTCTCGGCAAGAACCCTAAGCTCATACGCAATGACATAAAGTGCTTCCAGCGCCCATGCAGAGTCCCAATTTCGAAACTCCTGAATAAAAGCACTGCCATTTCAAGTATCAGCAAAACCCGAACACGTGAAAGAAACATCAAAACTGAACAAACAAGAACTAAAAAGACTTTCATACTTTGCAAACTTGTCGAACGAGTGATAAGCATCAACGAAATTCCCAACTCTATAACATTGAAAACATTTAAGCAGGTGCAAAGGGATTTCCCCAAGCTGAGATGACTTATCAGCTTGCCGAAACAATCTACTCGTATCCTGCAACAACAACAAAATCAACATTACAAAGAGAAGAACACTTAATTTTACAGTAACGAGACAGAGAGAGAGAGAGAGAAGAAAGTGCCTGAAGGAGATTGAGAGCGTCGGCGAAGGAGAGGAGGAAAGGGCTGTTGGACGAAACGGCGAAGAGTCGGTTGAGTGAATCGACGTTTTGGGAAGAAACGGCGTCGGATAATCGGTTTAGGTATTCAGCGACTCTTCTGTGCGCTTCGCCCATGCTCAAGTACGCCGCCATCTCGATTTGCTTCAAATTTTCAATGCAGATTGCAGCAGACGGAAAGGTTATCTACTGAATTTGGGGAATGGATGTTAATTTTTCGAAACACATTAGTTGGGCCTGGATCGTTCCGACGGAAATGGAAAACAACGATTGCTGTGTTCTCCTCTGAATCATTTGTCTTCCATTCGGATGTTTTCAATTTAGATATTCAGATCTAAATACAATCTTAAATTGATTTTTTGAAAATGTCATTCTCGTATCGCTTTCGAAATCTCTTAAAAATTTTAATTTTTTTATTGTGTCTCTATTTGATTCCCCTCAAAATTCCTAAATTTCTCTGCTTTGTTTTTTAATTTTAATTTTAATTTTAATTTTGTAGTTTTTGAAGATCTACAATTGTGTATATCTCATTGTTGTCAATACGTTGATCCAATTTATGTGAGCAAACAAAAGATGGACAAATTATGGAGGAAAATTCATCGACTATCTTCGAAAATCGAAATTGGGTTCGAGATGAGCATGATATTAGGCTCGTTGAGGGTGAGAGAACTCTATCCGCGCTTCAAGCTCGTTTGTCCAAGTTGAAACTTCTCTTGGTCAATTGGTGTTCTTGTCTCGCAAATGGAAAGTGAAATTTGGAACTGGGATGTAATTTACAAGATGAGGTATTTAATTTAATATATTAGTAAGAATTTATTTTGTACATTATGATTATTTGCTACACAGTGGCTCATCATTCTTTTCTTAAGCAAGGAAAACTCAAATTTGATTTGTTGTCAAGTATACGAAAATATTTACACATCACGAATGTTAGGAACAAGTGAAGGATCATCAAACATTTGAAGGGAAGCTAAGCCCAAGCCCAGCATCAGTTGTCCAGGTCAGCAGTCCGTGGGATTATGAGCTCAGCCAATCAAGATGATCCAAATGAGTGATGTGGAGAGCTGGTGTCCGCTGATAAAGTCTAATCGTGCGGTGGAAAGCTGGGTTTGGAGAAAGTCACAAATTCAGAGTGGAAAGAAGCACGTCTCAGATCTGGGAAAGTGAGAAGAATCGAGAGAGAGAGAAGAGCAGTTCTTGGAGGATTCGAGAGAGGCGATTCTGGTGGATCAACTCGATCTGTTCAGGAGGTGAAGTTGAGAGGCTAGACAGGATAGCGTAGAGGTTAATCTGTGCTTGTTCTAGCGGAGTGAGTTACTGATCTGGTAGAGGAGAAGTAGCTTAGGATCGATTCGTTTCAGATCGACTCAAAATCTTTGGATTTGTTCAAGATCCATTGTTCTGTAACCCACTTTCGTGATTCTGCGGTACCAACTGGGAGTCATAGTGCAACGCGGAGCCTGACTAGCTCCAACGTGGATGTAAGCAAGGTCTTAGGACCTTGACGAACCACGAGATAAAAACCTGGTGTGCGCTCCTATTTCTTTTCAGTTCTTGCATTTCATACTTAGTTAAAGTTAGGTAGTCAACACATTGCATGCTTAGCACTAGGACAGGTTAAATGCTTAGTTAATCTTGGTACTATAATCTATATCCTCATATATGTTGAGTGTTTACGTTAGAACTGAATGAAATTAGTACTGATCGAAATTGTGTGCAACTCTGATTAAGTTACGGAATATAGTGACTTAGGATTACAACATTTGCTATCGTCGAAACCACCACTCCACCAACATTTACTACATTTGTTGAAATGCTGACAGATGATGTACCTACAAATTTCGACTTTCAAGGATCGGGATTTTCAACCATCAGAAATAAAAGAAAGAAGCTACAAAAAAGGTAAGAAGATGGTCACCCCAAACAACGAAGCCAAAATGCAGATTTATTGAGCAAAGTAGAAATTCAAAAACAACATCTTGAGCAAAATCAACTACAAATGGAACGAGATTGGAAAATACAACAACAACTTCTAGAGCAGAACCAACAAAAATGGATCAAGAATGAAAAATGCAACTATCTCAATTTGATTTGAAAAAAAAAAGGATGAAGAAACAATAATCATGCTTACTGATACATACATAATGACCCCAAAATCAAAATAAAATATTTTTCTAAGAGGAAGGCTGAAATCCTCCAACAACATGATGATGAAGACAACGAAGCCAGTGGTTCCACTAATTTTGAAAATTGCTACCGTCCATTAAACTTTGACGATTAGAATTGTTGTAATTTTTATTTATTTAATTGTTGTACTTTAAATTTTCTTCGGTTAATTTAATGTCAATGTCTTTAATTATTTGTACTTTCAATGGTTATATTTTAACTAGTCTTTTCTGCACACTCCACAAATCAAGCATGGATGGTAAGCGTCAATTTAAGGGTGAGACGGTTACAAATTACTATTAAAAGATGGTAACCGCCAAAACATGCTCCTCAATTACATATAGGGAGATAAAAGCATATTATTATTAAAATTCAACTTTAAAAAAAGAGAGACATTATATTGTTATCAAGTAATATGTGTTACTAGAGGTGAACTCGTCGCCCCGATGAGACCTTAGCGTAACCATACATTTTTATGTATATTTTCATTCGATTTTCCTATTTTTTTTCCTACATTTCCCGTTCTGGTTTTTTTAGTAAAAAAAATAATTTCTCCATTCAATTACTCACAAAATTTCCAATATAAAAATTTTAATTTTAAAATTTTAATTGTAAAATTTTAATTTATTTTTAAAATTTTAACTTTTATATTATTAAATATTTTTTTAAAATTTTGGGCAGAATGGTGGGTGGGCTGAATCGGGATGGTGGACTGACTAATGAGTTGGTGGGCTGTGTGGGATGTGTGGTGGGTTGAAGATTTAGCAACCAAAAATTAAACTTGCTAAATAGAATTGCTACCGTCCATTAAACTTTGATGATTAGAATTGTTTTAACAAATAAAGAGTATCTCGGGCAGATACTATCATCAAGCAATATGTGTTATCATATGTGCTACCATTAACTTGGTACGACACCCTAGGGGAGATTTTTTTTCAAGATAACGAACGTTTTACATAACCTAGCGGCTAGCGGCTAGCGGCTAGCGGCATCCATTACTTGCGGAAAGTTTGATCATGTGGAGTAGGATCATGTCAACGCTTCTTTGCCCCCACCTTGGGTTTTCTTCACTAATAGTTCGCTTTTGTGAATTATCTCTTGATGTAGCAGTTTAAAGTGATCCACACCGAGTAATGAAAATATATGGACAACATTCCTAAATCCTAACCTAAGAGTCCAGGTAAAATAATCTGTTTAGATAAATGAATTAGTAAAATTTATTAAGAATTTATTAAACGGATTAATAAAATTCATTAACAAGTATAAACGGATTAATAAAATTCATTTATGTGTAAATGAATTAATGAAATTTGTTAGACTAAATCATTTTAAGCAACCATTTAAGACATTTTAAGTTCATCCATTAAATGACGCAATTCATTTAATCCGTTTACAGTATAAATGGATTGAACCATTTAATCCACAATCCATTTAAAATGCATCTGTAATCAAACTAATCCTTCCATTTTGCCACTCTAGTTAGAATAGGCTAGTCCGTGTGCTATTAGTAACATGTTTGGTTGTAAATGTTTTTCATTTTGTTTTGCACAAGGCTGGTATAAGTTCGCCAGAACTATAGTTCCATTGGTTTTGGTCTCTCTAAACTATGTTGATTAGGTCTCTCTAAATATACGTGCACTTTATCGCAATGGTATATAAAAGTGAAGTAACTATTTTTTTTTTGGGTAACTCCTGCTGTTCGAACCAGAAATAGCTACCCATAAATTTATCTTGACTTATTGCAACTCCTTTCCATGGTTGTAATGTTATCCCGGAGCAGGAAAAGAAGCGTATTTGAATCAGTTAGATCGGTTAGTTAACAAATGCTACGAAAACGAAGCAACTAATAGCAGCAAATGTATGCCAGTGTTCCTACACACAAAAAATAGCTAGTGTTCTATACTTTTCCATTGCATTTCTTAGACAGTTTTTACCAGGTATTATACAATCGACAAACAGGTGCACTGATTCCAAGAAAATCGAAGCATGTTACTTCAGCAGTAAAATGTCATGGGTTCAGATCCTCTTGATCTTTGAAAATGTTCCAGTCTCCGAAAAATAAGTGCTCTGAGTACCACTGCCAAGCAGATTCGCATGAGATTGCGGATTGCTGAGTTCAATACCCTAGCCACGAAGAAGACAAAAAAAAACAGTCCAAGTGAGATTCAAGCCCATAAAGCTATTTCACAACTTGAAATATCAAAAGAAACATGAAATTTCATTTAGAAAGACTACTCACAAACAACGAGAGAAGATATCTACGACCAACAATGCAAGGATATTAAACACAAGAAAGACTAATTAATTAGCTACGGCATTTTCAATATTGTAGCAAAACAACTAACAGAAGCTTTGCATGTTAATGACCGATTACCATATTTCACAAGAAAACACAGGCATCAAAAGGAAACAGTGACATAACTAAAAATGACAACCAGAAAACGTGTATAAGTTCTAAACCTGAACAGGTGTGAAAGCCAAACTGGATGTCAAGCCCGATGTAGCACCGCTGCTCCCATAACTCCTTTCTTTAAACCTATTTGGTTATAAATCATGAAATAGTTCAGCGAGTAAATACTAAACAACAATAATTAACAGTGTTAAGAATGCTAAGGACTAACACAATACATACTTCTTTGCAACTTTCGCAGCCAGTTTGCTTTGACCAACTGATACCCGTAACTTTCCATTCCCAGCCTGACCAAGCATTCCATATCCTTCACCAAGTCCATCACCTAAGCAAAACAAAAGATCATTCTTTAAAAGCATCCTAGAAGCCTTGAGTTATACTCTTATTCAACTATAGACATTTGATGCTTAAAAAAGTGCACAACAAAAATATTCGCACCAACCGCAAAACCAAACTAGGCGCAGAAACTGAGTTACAAAAAAGATTGAAAAAGGAAGCAAGGATTACCTAATGAACTTTCTTCTGGGATGCCAAATTGCATTCTGTTAGCCAACTTCCTCATGTCTGTTATGGCATACCTAGCAGTTCAAAATAAAAAAAAGTCGAAGTTAGTTTGATGCCCAAACCCTTGCCCCCAATTTAAAAAAATGTAGACAGAGAATTCTAACCTTTCTTTCATTTTTCTTAGACGACGACCTCCTCTCTTCTTTTTTGGTTCTGAATCAGGCACAGGGAGAGGTTTAGGCTGCTTTGCTGGTGGTGGTTCCTGCCACTTAGCTATTTTCTTCTGAATCTCTTCTTTGAATGTTCTTCCAGTTTTACCAGTTGGGTCACCACACGTAGAATCTACCCTAGCTGCGAGAGTAGATTTCGCAGCAATAAGCCGACAGGCACGCATTGCAAGCGGACGAGGTGTCATTTGGAATATTTCTGTTTGCTCAATATATCCTATCCGTAGCTGAGATGTCGCAGTTGAAAAACCAGCAAGATTCTTTTTCTTAGCTCCAAGAAGCTGAACATTACAAGAGGGCATCTTGGCTAATGCAGACAACCCGCCAGCAGTTCCCATTAATTTTGCAGCGACAGCACTTCCAACAATGGCAGATAGATTTGGAGCAATATAACCCATTCTGCTCTCCACAAAATCAAGAACCTTCTTCTTTGCTTCATCTAGCGCAAGAGCCCGATCACATGCATCAAGTGTCTTCTGAAGATTTTCTTCCGGTAGCGGCTTTCCGCTAGTAGTTGATGCTGTGACTGATATAACCATTATGATGGCTGATGGCAAAATTCCTTCAAGATCAACAAGAGTCGAATCCATTTCATTCCCAATCTTCTTAACAACTCTAGCATAATCAATAGGGTGATGCACAAGTGATTCAAGCTCTGGAAATTTGAGTCTGTAGTTGTCACGTATGAAGTTATGAATGATAACTATCTCATTTTCAATATCTACGGATAATGAATTGCATTCCACAATCAACTGATATTCGGGATCATCTTCTAAATTTGTAACTTTATTTGAGACATCAGGCCCTTTTTGTAGAGCTTCCTCCACTTTCTGAAAACAAAGTAAACAGAGCAACTCTGTAAATTATTAACTGCCCTATCTGTAATGACAAGTCATACCAAGATAAACCTATGAACTTAAGGACCGGGAGTGCTTGCTTTCAGAAGAAAAAAACCAGATATATACAACAAATCTAGTGAAAAGAAGACATCATAAATGCATACACGATACTATACTACGAGAGGATGACAAAAGATAATAACAAAAAACATGATCAAGAAACCGCCAATTAAGTATCAATCTCAATTATGAGAAAAGAAATACTATTAGGTGAAATTTAGTCTCTAGATGTAATTAATGGAAAATAGGTACCTACAGCATGATGCTAGCAAGAGACACTACCTAACCCTAGACTGTCTATCAACTAATTCAATCTACTATAACTCAAAACACTTACAATGCATCAGAAGGAAAATAAGAAGGAACCAAACTAATTATTGACGAATCGTATTCCGATTTCCGAAGAATAAACTAAACTGACCTGCATAATGTTTGCATAACGTTGGCTCCTCTGCAACTTCGAAACACTGTCTAAATCATCATAGTTAAGTGCTTCAATATCACGAAACTCTCCATCCACATCCTCATCCATTTTATCCTCATCCAAATCAACCTCATTCTACACAATTAAACACAATACATCAACCAAACAAACCAATACAAAAGAGCAAAAGAAAAAAAAAAAAAGATGATTGCTTACCGCAACATCAGCTTCATTGTCTGATAAATCCTCAAGGTCTTGCAAAAACGAGTCCGCAAGCGTTGCCTAATATTTTTATTCAAATCAACAACAACGACAACAACAACAATCAGTACTTACAAAATTGCTCATACTGAATTATAAAACGAGTATAAATAATAATCCAGGTAAGGAAAGGAGGAGAGACGATGACACTAACCATATCTTGAAATTCTCAAAAACGAGAAATCGATCACTGATTGTTGAATTGATACAACGAAGTAGCGGTGCGATTTAGGGCACAGAGAGCGGAACTGGAAATCCGAGACGCGATTGAATTGAATTGATAGCCAACTACGAAGAAGATCGAGATCGGGTCTTGAGATTTATTGGGCTTTATTGGGCCTCTTTTGGTTTGGGCTGTTCAGATGGAGCTTTGGTTTGGTCGATAAGAAACTTTTTTTATTTTTTATTTTAATTAAGGGAAAGGATCAAATAAAAAGGCATATTTAGGATAGAAAGTATTAAAACATCTTGACCGTCCATAAATCACATCCAACGGCTAATATTTATTCAATATCATTAATATATTTTAATACTTAAAAGGACAATTATGTCAATTCAAGCAACAAATATTCAAAACCACATTCACGTTCAAATCCTTTCCATAACAGACTCAAATCCTTTCCAAGATTCTCGGCCATCTTTTTTTTTTTTTGACGTGTTCCAGTCGACGACATTATTCCGGTCGTTTCTCTTGTTCGTCTTCTATCATCCGCAAATCGACACCAATTGAAGTGATGATCCACGACTCAGAGCAACATAGCCAACATTCCGCGAATCTGCACCAAAACTCCCCATCGTCAGTCGATCATGTTGAAACAGTGAATGATGTCGCCGGAAA
>JAWWMW010067577.1:0-24876 GCA_035048345.1 Echeveria elegans | reverse complement strand
TAATTCATGAATCTGATGTACTTTTTCATGTTCAATTTTTTCTGTCACCTATTTGAGTTTTATAATTCTCATGTAAAACGGATCAAAATGTTTTAAATACCCTCAAACATTTAATAATCATTTTTATTATAATTAAATGAATATTAATTGGATAATCTCAGCCATTGATTAGAATGTACATCTATGGCTATGATCTCTTTATACTTTTTATATTTAGACATTTTTTACCTGATCTCTACCCAATGAAAAATTCTCAAACTATATAACAAATTTCCCATCAAGAAAAATATAACTTGAATAAAAGATTACATCTAAAGCTCCCGATTAAAATAATTTTCGAATTCACCATTGACTTCCATTAGATTAGTCATTGGTCGGCGAATATAAAATTAGAATAATATCTATTAAACCAATTTAAGTCCCTAAACAATTGATTTGGATGACATAGTTTGGACAAAACAATTAAGATGCAGAAATTGTCACACAATATTGCCTTAGGCAGAATTAGAGCTCATTTGCAAAGTGTGTGGTTCATAAAAGTGAATATTTACTAATTTAATTATCTTTGAACCACCTCTTATTAAAAAAAAACTAACAGTTCAAAAAAAATGCCAAAAAGTTATTAAGAAATGGAGATCCCCCCCTCTTTTTGTAGTGTAATTTTTGTGTGTGACTCGAGCCACGTGGCTCTACACTACTCCATCCTTATGCATGATGAACAATAAGAACCGGCTCCAAAGATCTGTTTCAAAACTCGAAAATGTAAATTGCAATGCCTTTTTCCTTTCCAAATGAAAGAAGAAGGAAACAAAAAGAAGCTAGCATTATTCTTCTTCTCAAAGTATATTGAAAAATCAACTCGGTTCAATAACTCTCAAAGTTTCCTGGTTGTACTTTTTTTTCCTTTTCAAACCCATAAATGATACTCCGCGATAATAACAAATTCATTTATTACATACTAGCTGCGCTCCCGGCACCTCGGCGGAATTTATTTTTTGTATTTCCATTTGATTCACCTAAAAATGCTAAATATTTTCCGCTCAATTTTTTATTTTTAATATTAATTTTTAATGTTAGTTTTTATTTTTATTTTTTATTTTTATTTTCAATTTTAATATTTTTAATTTTTAATTTTAATTTTTAATTAATGGGTCAGACCAGACACGTTATCTTTAATTTTAATGGCAAATTTGTAATTAATGGTGGAGAAAATGATAAAATTGTAAATATTTATGACTAGCTGAGCTCCCGTCGTCCCGACGAGTATTTTTTCCGTATTTTCATTTGATTCACCTAAACATGCTAAATGTTTTCCGCTTAATATTTTATTTTTAATGTTAATTTTTATATTTATTTTTTATTTTTTAATTTCAAATTTCAAATTTTTAATATTTTGAGTTTTTAATTTTTAATTTTTAATTTTTATTTAATGGACCAGACCGGCCTCATTATCTTTAATTTTAATGACATATTTGTGATTAATGGTGGAAAGAAGGATAAAATTGGATATTAAGTTTGGTTTTACGTCCGTTTCCTATTTATTTATATGTTTAGATCACCTTACATCCTTTTCTCGAATCATTTACCCCATTTCATCGAATATCACCATCTTCTCATTCCCTCTCCCTGCTGCCTCCTCCCCTGACTTCAATTCCAAATACCCCTATAAGAGCAGACTTCTTGTCAGACTCCTCTAAATTAATAAACAATATTGTGCAGGAAAGTATCACTTTCTCTCTCTAACCCGAATCTCCTGGTCCGTGACTTCTGAACATCTTCGTTTCATCTTCTTCTTCATGTTTCTTATTCAATAGAGATTGTGTGCCACTTTAGCAGGATTGCGTCTCCCCAAGGAACAACTTCATTCCTTCATATCGATCGATCGTCTCTCTCTCTGCGATCTACAGAGAGAGAGATCAGCCTCCTCAGGTAAGAAGACTACTCCGCTACATCACCAACGACATTTGTTTCCTATTCTATAATCCTCTTCACTTCCCTCTAAACCCCTCATCACCATCTCAACATGCACCAAATCACCTCTCTCATCCAAACTCACAATTATTCACTCTCTTAAAGACTCGTATATAATCCATTAACTGATTTTACCAGACTCGATTGCACCACCATCACCTTCACCTTGATCACGTTTTGTTCTAGTGTCACTAGGTCATGAAAACAGTCTCCTTAATTTAATAATTTATGATAGTCAGAGTCAGTGCTTATGCGTACGTTGTGCCACTCATGCGGTGTAGGCCATATGTGATATCCTGTTTCCCAGGATGATACTAAAAATTGAGCAGCTATGTCCTTTGTCCTCTCTTTATCCAACTCGGTAGAGGTGGACTAGAATGTTGAATTTAATTTCAAAGTCAAGATTACATGTTTTAATTTTTTTTGTTTGTTTCGGACTATTAAGGAAAAATCCTTTTGTATGGTTGTTAATTTATATATTTTTATCGACATCATTTAATAACTGTGGTTGGTTAAGTCAATTCTTTCAATACCCTTTCTTGCTTACGTCAGTTTGTCAAAGAGTGAAATTTAAAAGTGGAAAATAAGAATGTAGAAAAGGGAAGGGATTATTCTATGACGTATGAGATCGTGTGCACCATTTATATATTTGATATTACGATTTACATTTGTGAAAAAATCATAAATATTGTGAGATATTATTGTTTTGCCCTTGAATGCATACGTCATCATGAGTCAGCTTAACAAGATTCGGAGGGGTATTTTGGATCTATAATCTCTCTGAATTTCGTTAAGTTTGGGAACAAATTTATTGATACTATAAATTCTTCAAGTAAAGATGGACATTTTTTAATACCAAATAAAAATATTTGCAAATGTTTTATGAAATTTATATTTTTTTGTGCATGTATGAACTTATCCATTTTATTGAATTATTTTATGAATAATAACTTTACACTAGCTTATTAAACCTTATAGTATCATCTCTCTAAATGTCACTAGGTTTTGAAAATGGAACCTCAAGATGACCACTTCACTGGAGAACAGTATAACCAGCTTGAAAACTTCCTGATGGAGGGTAAAGAGTTCCCGTTGCAGGAGCTGCCCCAATCAAATCCTTCCCAATCGAATAATAAACCTTCGCATCTTCAGGTAAACCCTAGTTTGTTGCAAAGAATCCGATTCCGAATTCATAAAATCTATTTTAGCCTTAAATAATTAATACTCAGCAAGGCGAGTCCAACCGAGACAAGATGACAAGGGATGCGAACAGCGGCGGCCATGTAACAAATGCCCAACATACAATTTCCCCGACGGACAACAACGACTGTTTACCATCGGAGTTCAGCGATCATACGGTATGACACATTTTCACTTCAACAAAATATATACCTCTATTAGGAAAAAATCATTTATTCTTAGTCGATTATTTTTTGAATGACGATTTTTTCGATATAAGGCACAACCCAAGAACAAAGGTCTTTCATCATCTGGCAATTCAACCTCATCTATTAAAATCACCTATAAAGTGCAACCTCCTGGCCCCGGCATTCAGCCAGTTTGGAGCAGCCCTGCACAAACCTCAATCTTTGGAAAGCCAGTAGGCGCCGCGGGTAGTCCTAATAATCCACCACCACCAGCCCCAACCACCGCACATCTAGACAAGTATAGTAACCCTATACAACCCCTGATGAGCAACACTAATACAAATTCAGGTCAGATCAGTACAAGCCCATCACCTGCAACAACCAGCACCCATCAACCTCAAATCATTAATCCTCCGCCGATACCAGTGGTTGTCTCACCGAATAACATGCCTCCTCCACAAGTACCATGCAATAATAATGATAATAATACCCTACAAGCCCCAGCGCAACCCTCCACCAATCACAACCATTTGCAACACTCCCAGCAGATTCACAACAATTATGAAGGATATGATCAACTTGCATCACCACCCAATCCATATCCACCAGCTGCTGTAGTTGATCAGCTGGTTGCTAATACTAACAGTACATCATCATCATCCATAGCATTCCGATTTGCAGCTACCATGCAGGGTGCATCAACGGGGAACATGAGAACTCAGTATCCCTTGCCTTCTGGCACTCCTCCATCAGTGAGAGCATTTATTCATCTCTCTCTTTCAATACCTTCCTAGCTTGAATATAATTTAATATGCTTAACTTTTCAATTATCTTTGAGATAATTAATTACTTTGTTGATAGTGGTGATGATAATTAAGTTATGTTTCTATAGGAGCGAATTTCAAACTTGTGGTATTCATTTAATTTCAGGGATTTATGTCTTTTCAGCAGCAATGTGTGTCGTATGTACAAGGCGGTGCACAGATGGTCGATGCTGCAAGCAGCGGCAATGGTGTTGTACAAACCCCATTTCCTCCACATATGGCGTTGGCTGGAGGAGGTGGTGGTGGTCAAGAGACGGGGCTATTGCCAATGGTACGCATGCATCATAGTTTCAATGAATAATACTCCGTTAATTAAGGGTTTCAACTGTCAAGGGACACGATTAAAATATGCATAAACTTGAACCCTTTTAGCAAATTCCTTATTACACTTACTAGATGATTTATTTCCTAGTTGATAATTGGGATTTGGGATAGGGACTATATATGCTAGAAATGGTAGACAATTTTAGCTACTTTCAGTTTACTATCATTACACTTAACTTCGTATATGGTTTCTTACAAGCAGTATTCGACTGCATCGTTCCATGACTTGGCCTTGATAGCTCAGCGCATCAACAATAAAAATGACAACTCAACCAGGAAGAAGCAGAAGCGGCAAGAAGGTTCCGCCACGAAAAACCCAAGAGGGAGACCGAAAGGAAGTGTTAGTAAGAAAAGAAATCCTGCTCCGCAGTGGGAAGATGTTCGATATGACTTGCATGAATTAGAACAGCATGTTAAAAAACCTTACAATGTGCGTCGAGCTGAGTGGCAAGATTTGAAACAAGCTGGAGCCTTAACAGCAGCTAGCCGAGCACAGATGATGAGTAATTCTTTGCCAGCTGGAGGTGGTGACCAGCAGCAGATGGCCGCATTTGAAGGAGGACAAGCTGCGCATGCAGGTTGGAACAACTACTACCCATTGCCAATGAATAATATCCCTAGTAGCTATGACAGGCAAGGGCAAAATGGAGATTTACCAGCGGTTGGGATCCCTAAATTTGCTTCGGAAGTAGTGCATCCAGCTCCACCAATTAGCCAAGGTAGAACAGCTAGTACTGTGACCTTTGGAGATGCAGCACCGTCTTCAGCTGATAATGGGATTAATTCAATGCCTGCTGACCCAAACCCTAGCAAGTTTTGGAGTTTTGGAACTAACAACCTACCAGGTACAATGATGACATTCCCTAGCCAGAATGCCAGCAACAACGGTAATAATGATCAGAACATGATCATCATACATCCTGGATCAGCTGAACAAAGAGGAAAGCAGGCGATCGAAAATCACATGAGTTTGTTACAATCTGGAAGCAGTGCACCTTCCGTGGTGCCAGTAGATGTCCCTAGCCGAAATAACAGTTGCGTAGAGTTTGGAACAGCTGGATCGTCTTCTAATACTGATCAGGATCAGTTGGCACGAGGCACAAATATTGACAACAACCCTAATACTATAAATCATGTTGGAGGGATGATGAGAGGCGCCAATATTGATCAGAGCGCCAGGGAACCACAAGCAGTGGTAGCAGCCAACAACAACACGTTTTGGTGTGGGCGTCGACATCAGAGTACCTATATAAACTTTGAAAATGGATGTTATGGTGTTTCAGTGCAAGGGCAAGGTCGTGCTACGACTAATTCCGAAGGCACTAATAGAACAAGTGCTGCACCAAGTTTATATGATGCAGCATCAGCAGCACAGGGCAACACTAGTTCATGCAACAAACAGCCATATGGAAGTAGCACAAATTATGCAGCAACATCCACGCAGAATACTGCAGTAGAAACCAATTATAGTAATTATTATCCCACCAGCTTGAACCACAGTACAATATCAGTAGAGCCAATGCTTATGCCCCCTGCTAGCAACCAGCTGGTCGCGGTTGCTGATCAATATTCAATTTCTGTTAGCGATTACTTCAGTGATTATGATGGCATGCAGCTTACAGATGAGGACGACATTGCTTGTGCATTGCGAGAGGTATCATCCCCTTTTCCTCAGAAACTTCTCATTAATTAGACACACTGACCTCTCTTGATATGTGTTAAAATTATTTACACATTTACAGCAAATAATATCACAGACAACAACTGCTCAGCCCATCCAGCAGCATGTCACGCCACTGCCAACTCACTTTAGCAGTCTTCATCACCCTATGCCTGGTGGAGTAGTAGTAGAACAACAAGCCATAATTGAACATCAAATTGCCTGCCAGCTTCCGGCCGCACCCATCATTCCTCAACCTATTCAAAGTGGAGGAGCAGCACCAGGGCAACAAGTTGTCTCGTAAGTTTTCAAGTTAGAAATATTAAGTGTTTCATGCATGTAACAATATAATTTCTTAGCGCTATAATATTTCTCTTCACAAGTGTCTACAAATACATATGATCAGGACATGGGGAGTTTCTCAGAATAATTATAACAGTTTTGGACAAGCTGCTCACACCTTCAGCAGTGAGTATCCACCTTTACAATCTAATTTCCAGCCGAACCTCTTTGCTCAATATCAGCCTGTAAGAGTTTAATTTCTTTCTTTCAATAGCTAGTTAAGATATATCTTCATTATTAGATTCGATCGTCTGCTAAATTAATTAGCAGTTTAGCACACTGTCATTCATTATTGTGATATCTCGTTACAAAATAATCTCAGGTGCAAGATGGCAGAGGTTCAGAACATCAAGCATATATGCAACAAAATAACAATCATGATCATGCGAACAATAATGCATTAGGTCATCAACAAATACCAACTGCTCATCAGACAACAAGGTCCCAAAAAATCCCTAGAATCATTGGGCCTACCGACTTCTTCAACTACCAGCAGGCTGATCCTCCAGTTGATGGACCAAGGTGGTATTTTTTTTCCACTCCCTCACCACACAAATAGTTTAAATTTTCTACTGAAACTGAACAAGTTAGCAGCTGTTTTGATGTATCCGCACCATTGGCCAGACCGTATGCTATGCCTCCCCCACCAGGATCAGGCTACATGATCAATACGCCACTCATGCAACAACATTACTACCAATATGGCGGTAATGGTGACCTTAGGCCTCCAAAAACCACAAGGTTGTAAAATATCAACTCTCTTGCAAGCAAGTGTACCTGCCTGGAAATATATAAAACGTCTGATGACACTTGCTCAAATTTTTTTTTAATCAGGCGCAGACAGACTCAGCCTCATTATCCAGTTATTGACTTCAACCAATGCGCAGTAACACCAGCCATGTTTCAAGAAATGATCAATGATGGCTCCGTGGACTCTGTTCTAGGGTAATTAAACACACCACCTTTGCCATGAATTGAAACATGTGTATATACATAGCTCTGCCTCCCTTTTACAACTTGACAATGAAAACGTCCTATAGTCCATCTTCAAGTTTAACGTCTGGTTTTGACTATCACCTCTATACTACTCTCAGATCTGACATATGGGCCGGCCTGAATCAAGACGCATATAGCATTATGGTCACAGCTGATCCAACACTAGTGTAAGTTCTTATACCCAGTTGTATATCACAACTAAATGTACGTACAGAATCTTTACTGCTTTAAACAATAAATATAGACTGAGTTTTAAATTTTTCCAGCCTGGACCCAGGCAGGCTCCAAGAACGCATTGCCCGGTTGAACTCCGGCATGCTGCCCATTCCAAATCTGTTTAATTGCTTAAGGATGAACATGACAGGATATTCTGCTCCCCAAGCTCCAAACAGGTACATCAAAATAATCATTTAGCACAATAATATAATGATAAACCTAGTGCCATATATAGAGAGATCGCTTCTAGTGTACAATGTTTCACTATGTTTAATATTACAGGCTGATGGGTAACAACAACATGATGAACTACGCACCACCTACTGGGATGCAACAAAATCCAACCATTCAGATTCAACAGGTGATATATATACATAATGATTTTCAGGCCATTGTCACTGATAGTAATCAGTAAACTAGCAACTTTTCTATTACCTGAAGTCCTGAACTTCTATGAACATTGATGATCATCAGGGACATGGAGTAGCCACCGGTGCTGAGAACTATAACTTTTCTGACCCTAATGCCAGGGTCCCACATCTGGTAATGAATGCAAATAACATTCCCAGTGTTCAGTACCAGTACCAGTACCAGCAGCAGCCAAACAATGCAAGTGACATATAACACACACAAACCAGTCTTGTAATATTGCAGTATGCGCCGACTTACCTGATCTGTTTGTCTATGCAGCTACAAGTTGCTCAGATGAATGTTAACATGCAACAAGGGCAGACTAACTTTGGATACTGGCATGAATATCCTGCTCCTACTTCATCCGGCCAAAGACTAGAAGAGGTAAGTAAACCATACAACTTTCAAATATTCATGCAAAGTTAAGATTCAGAAACATTGTGTGTCTCTTGAACTCTATCATATGGTATCGAATATATTTTCAAAATACACTTCAGATGATGCAGCTAGTGCCAGTGAACCAACCTTCAATGCAAGATAATGTGAACTACAACCCTCCATTCAGCAGCTCTTTTGCATCAGGCATTCCTCCCCCTCCAAATACCCTGTACGCATTAATTTACGTATCTACTTACAAATTCAACTTCCAGTATTTTGCGCACGACATAAAGCATAAAACATGTTCGTTCCAAAACTTTCAGACAAGCCCTGAATCAAGCATATAATAATACTATGCATGGAGTTCCATATGCATCAGGAGGTCCCGTGTGTAGCACCTCGGCAAATGAGAAATAACAACCGGTAATCTATCACTTTATCATATCAGATATCTACTTCATACGACATACACATATGGTTTACTAACAGGGCTCAACCTTCTCCTTTAACTTCTTGTAAATGCAGATACATAAAATAGCTGTACGCAGAGGGAATGAAAACTGAAGCACACAGCTGACGATTTTGTTGCATGATTTGCAAATATATAATTCTGCAATATATCCCTATACTGCAAACACTATACAGAAATAATATCCTCAAAACTTTTTATAGCACTTTGGTAAATACCAACTTATAAGGCTCTCTGTGTACTGCATGCAGAGTCGACCATGAATACTTATAAATCATATATGCATCTATAAGTAACTAGCTGCGCTCCCGTCGTTCCGACGGTAATTTTTCTCGCATACTAAATGTTTTTCGCATACTATATGGATCAGAGAGTTTCAACAACTCCATCAGAGAGCAAACACAGAGTTCTGACAACTTGAAGGGTAAAAAAAACTGACATGGTTTTGTTCATGGCAATTTTTACTAGCTGAAGTATCTGTTATGAAATCACAAATTGGTAACAGCGAGAAAAATAACTCCCAAATATTTTCCAGGCAGAAGACAGTTCAGGAAAATACTTAAGCTTAAAGGAACAAATAATTTAATTTTTATTTATATTATTAAAAAAGTTAAAATCAATTGATGTTAAATTAGTTTTGGGTTGAAATAGAAATTTGTTTGGATATGAGATTAATTTATTTAGAAATGAGAAAAATGTTGTTTAAATAAAAGAATTATGAAGTTACAATTGAAATTTGCCCCTATTTTGAAAACGAGTGGTAGTTCAAATGTCCATTTTAAAAAAATTAAAAATTTGAAGAAAAGATATGATAGTTGGGAAACCTTTTTGTCTTTATAAATTAGAAGATAATGTATTTGTTGTCAAAAGGTCTCTCTCCCTCTCCGCTTGGATTTATATTCTACAGAGGAATATTCAGGACTGCAACTGATTGTGTCTTGTACAAATGCACAACAAGGCGGCCAGCAATGACACATCTGATACCTAAGTGACTCTAAATCAACACAAATTACTATGAAAAGCTACTTTACGTGTTGACCACTGTAACAACATTGTACATCATCAACTTTTTTTATTTTATTTTGGACCAGTATAAGCAGGGGACGCTTCGCCATCTCTAGAAGGCCAATGCCCAATGCATTTCTAACAAATACATTACCATACACAAATAGAAAACTGTCTACTCTTACTTGAGCAACGAACACCGGTTGTTGAGAGGGGTATGTAATGGGACACTAGTTGAGAGCTTTAAGGATGTCTTCCACCAGTTGCGCCCGACTTGCTGGTTCAACCTGTGCATATGATACATGCAAGGCGTCAGATTTCTCCAATAGTTTAAACTTTATAGACCGAGTTTAAAGTGAAAAAAATGAGAAGTAGGTGAGTACCTTGCTTAGCAGGGCTGCTAGCCCTTGAGGAAGTGCTTGCAAATCTAGCACTGATTCGCCAACTTTGGACAACTGAAGTAGCACCTTCTGGACTCGAAGCTCCTCTAATTTATCTTGGTAGTTTCTAGGGTCTTCCTTCCACTTAAAAAATGCTTCATCATCAAACCAAGCATCGGCATCTCCATTTGAAAATTTTGAGCTCAAAAACCAATTCTTGATCAAGTCTTTGGCAGATTTATGTGAAAGGTGATCACCAGCAGCTTCTGTAACTGTCCTAATAAGAGATTCCTCCATGATTCTACGGTGCAATCTCTTGTAAAAGAAGGCCCTAGAGTTCGACCAGTCAACAACTTCCTTGATTACACCTTTAGCAGCCATCCTTAGAGATGTATCATGCAACTCAGCAAATTTGGTGGCTATTTGAGTGTACACTGGCAACAGACTCTTTTCCCGCACTTGTATCTGCTTCTGTAGAGAATCAACAGCTTGGCAATCACCATTTGTGTTGGCTTCTTGAAGTTTTTGTTTCAGGGTTATGAGCTGCTGATCAAGCCGGCCCATACACTCCAGCAATTCCGTCGTCCTGAACTTGATTTCAATCATACCCTCTGGCTCAAGGACATTTCCTTTGGCCGTCCTTTCAGCGTACATTTCAATGTGATCCGAGTTTATCTGACTGTCCACAACCACCCATGCTCCACCACGAAGCTCTCCCATCATTGGGATGTACACAAATGCAGGCTGCTTGTATGTCCTGAGGTTCTCAACAATGGTTGACCCTGCCTGAAGAATGCCTTCAAACAGGTCCCTCTGCCCACCTGAAAACCCTCTCCAGTTTGCCATGATGAAGAGCGGAAGCTCTTCACGATTGAAATCCTGCAATGCTTGAGCAGTCTTGGTCGCAGAATCAGGAAACCATACTTGCCCTGCTTGCGGAACAACCCTTTCATGAGAATCAAGCTGACCAGGGTCTGCTGGTATAACTTGCATCACAGTTTGGGTCTCCACTGCAACTATTCCAACAGGAATGCCTCCGAGTTTAGCTCTCCCTGTGACCACTGTTCTCGCCCAGCCCTCCAGGGTCTCAACAAAACTGTTTTTATCAAATATTCCTCCTAACCATTTACCAGTACTGTCCAGAGAACCTGCTATAGCGGCACGAGGGTCGCATGAGGTTTCTGGTAGGTACTGAACTGGCCTTTCTGGAGGATCTACTGGACTCAAAATGGGAAGTGGGCCTCCAACATATGGTGGGACATAACTTAGCCACTTAAGAATGGCCGAGATCCCCTCAAGATCATCTGATACTGTGAGATGAACCACGCCATTAGTGGCCATGATTTTCGGTCCTCCAAGTTGCATGTGTGAGCTGTAAACCTCTCTACCAAGTAACTTGTTTAAGGCCGAGAAACCGGTGAGAATAATTGGTTGGTCAAGCCTTTGTATGCACCTCATTCCGAGCCGAGCAAGGTAAGCTCCAATGCCTACAGTTCTGCCGGTCACATATGTCAGTGTGAATGTTTCTCTATATGCTCTTGAATAAGCACTAGCGATCGCTCCACTTCCGCTCAAATTCTCAACCCCCAAGCCATCCTCCTTGCCCACAATGGAATCAATGACCCATCTAGTTTGTCCACTATCAAGTTTTAGTTCGTGAGCAATAACCGATGTACCTACGCGAGCATAGTCCTCAGGAGTCAAGTACACATACTGGAAGCCGCGTTCAGGACTTGATTCATCAGACCAGCCGATTTTGAAGCAATTCTTGATCTCCTCAGCTACACCAATACGAGCGCCAGAATTAGCTGCCAAATATATCATCGGAATTTTCCGAGCGCAAGCTAAGTCTGTGACAGCTAGGAAGAACGCGTCTTCTTTGGGGCCAAAAGATCCAGCTTTGAAGGTGACATCATTGGCGATGACAAAAATCGTCCTTCCACTAGGGAACTCTGGAGTGAACATCTCCAAACTCCATGCCACCATACCAACGTCATTTCGACCAGGTGCACGCTGAACGGGAACAAGAGGAGTTCCCCATAAGCCCTTTGAGTCGGCAAATGCAAGTTCAGTGGCATTAAGAAGAACTCTGGGCTTGTTGCCTTTCACAGGGTAAGATGTCCATGATTGTTCTAAAGCTGTTTCAAACGCCTGGAACAAGATGTCCATCGAGTCAATATATTGGAATACTTGTGAACCGATATGGCACATAATCAAAAAGATGAATTTTCATAAAAGGAAAACAGTTTGCAACCATTACCAGCGGAAAGTCATAGCAATACGTAGTGCTACTCTTTCTAGCAACCAGGCGTTTCTGATCAAGTATACTTAAAGACATGTATTGTGCATTCACAGGTACAGCATGCAGTGGACCACACGACTGAACAGAATGATACAGCACTCCAGTTTTAATTGCATCCTCCACTTCACGATACACCTAAAAATGTTACATAGCAAAGACTATGTATCAGCAAGAAAACTGTAAGATATAAAATAGGTTGACACCCTGTATAAACTTACATTCACTGTGCAGGTTTGGCCAGTCACATTGTCTACTACAACTCTCCAAGCGCCACTAGCTGGTCCAGCAGACGTCATCCAAAGCTTCACTTCCCACTGGCACACATTTAATCGGTGCATCCTGACACCAACAAGTGTGTGGATTTCATGTGCTAGTTCACACAGCAATCCCTCAACAGTTGCTTCCTCTTGCCCATCTTCCAATTCAACTCTCCTACGATTATGTTACGAGAAACTCAGAACTTTGAACCTAAAAAACTATGTTACAAGAAAGCTGAAATGAGGAAGATTGTCAACATACTTGGTGTATGGGATGAGGTCTTCTAATTGCTGCTCACGCACAACATAAAGATACATATGAGCATGGTCAGCTTTAGCAGTGGTATTGTGCGCATTCAAATCCAACTCTTCCATTGCACCCAGCAATGACCTCAAAATGCTTTTCGATGTGAATGACATTGACAGCTGAGCTCGAGCTGTCTCCATGTCAACCCTTTGATAACCAGCAAAGCCTTCATATGATAACGGTTGTCGCACAAGAGTTTTGAGGAACATTCTCTTGATGGGTTTTGGTTTGTCTACAACAGTGTATAGATGCCACTGGCGGTCCCGAGACGGTGCGTACTGTATATTCTCATATCCCTTTAACTTGTCCTGAAAAAGAATCAATTCCTGAGAGTGAGCGATTCGAATATTTTATACAAGGATGGGGCTCTTCCCCAAAGTATATAAGCATACCAGTTCAAGATAGATCGATAGAGGTGGTTCCAGGTGACGCAATAAGGGCTCTTCCTCAAAGTAAAGCTTTTCAGCTGCCCAGTGAAACGAATGCCTCATTGGCGCTCGTCCTTCATCTCTTTGTATGATACAGCTGATAACTCCGATACCTGCATTGCGAAGACTGGAACTGACTTCTAGATCCTTGAGTATCTTGGCCAGCTTTTTAATTCTCTCTTGAGCCTGATCTTCATCACCACTGCAAAATACATGAGTTGATTTAGTCTGTATGGACCATCCCATGCCTCAAGAACAGGGGAACTCTTTAATGTATAAGCAGAAGCAATACAAACAAAAATCAAAATAGAAGATCAATTTTGTCATTGAAGATATAAGAAAAACAAATTTCACACCTATCTTGGAGTGAGCTCATCTGGTTGGTCACTCCAGCCAATGCAATGTGCATCATATTACCATGGCCAGTGGGCCCTGCCAATTTGTTAGTAGCAGAAGTGGTCTCTTTCAAGGCAGCGCTAATAATAACGGGTAGAAACTGAAGCGATTTGGTAATGACCATCGCACCCCACTTTTTCTCGCTGTGCTTTTGCACAGTTGCTTTATCGATAAATTGATCGTCAGACGCAGCAGTTTTCTCAACATGTTCTTCCACAAATTCCCAAGATGCTATGAGCCCGCATCTGTGCCATTGCATCCTGACACTTTCTTTTACAAGGTATGGCTACAAATAAAAGACCAGTCAGCGTTTTACACAGAATAATAGGACAGATTAAAAAGCTTTTAAAAAATAGATACGTAAATACCTGATATAATCTCCGCACATAAGTTTCAACAACCCGCCTTTGTAGGGTATGGTCACTGTGGTCAAAAAGACCTACAAGGGCGTCTTCAACTGCCAAAGGCGCGTTGACAAGATCCTCCATCCTTTCATTGGTGGCACTCTTCCGCCTGGGAGTGTCCATGCTCTCACCATCCTCGGTAAACATTTCCAGCTCAGAGAGGCTTCTTGCGATAGTGGACCGCAGTTCACTCAGTTTTGTCTGTTCCAGAAGTTGACTTGCTTTAAGAGCCAACTGCAAAATAATAAGAAATGGGTATATGAAACTTAAATACAGCACGCATTGAAACAATCATCAAATGATTCTGAAGCGAAGGTTACACACCTCGGAGTAACTTGTATGATTTAGGGCAGAGAAACGGATTAACTTCTCTCTGTAAGCGGCAGGGTTAGGATAAACCAACTGTTCCATGAGTCGCAATATGAGTTTATTTTTATTCTTCACTCCCTGCGATTACAAAAAATGTGATAGTGACCCTCAGTGCATAGACAAACTTCAACTCAAAATAATGAATAGTTTTCTAGATACCTGATGAGAAAGAACAATATCAACAACTTTTAGAAGATCTTTCTTATAATGAAGTCGAAGACGTTCAATAACATCAGCCTAGACAAAAAAATTTAAGAAAAAAATGATTATCACCAACTTCAAAGGATTCTAATGATATGACAAGCAAAGAACCATATTACGAAGTCTTCGTTGAATAGAACGAAGGAACATCTTGTCACTAAAATAATGGTACACAAACTTACATGCATATTGTCACTAAAAAGCTCTTCAACAGAGAGATATTCTTCAAAGAGGGATTGGACGATAATACGAGCATGACTTTCTCGGCCTCCCTCGTAAGACTTGACAAGACTCAGCAAAGGTTCAACAAGTCTTTCCTGTGCTGCTTTATCTTTGTCGCTACATGAGCTAAGGTGGGCCTGAATTGAAGTTCATTTATTGAGAGAGTCCAGATATGACAGACTTCATATCATGAAAATACTTGACAAAATGCGTACCTCCAAAACACTCCGTAACGACTTGGCAGGAAAATCAGCGTTTTGGGAGCTTGAGAACCCTTCAAACTGCCTATATTTCGAATCTAGCTGCAAAAATCAAATGCGCAAACGGCGAAACAATGAGCATAAGCCAAAAAATGAATAAATAAACCTTATATCAGTCGTGCACAGCACAATTCACAACAGCATATACCTCTGCTTTTAGCTCCTTGGGCAGACGGGTTGCTAGAACCGCCATACACTCTTGCCATTGAAGATAGGGAAGTTCAGGACTATCAAGACAGTTAAGCAAGTTTTGTACAACCTATGGTAAAAGAATAACTTTTCAATACTAATTAATATTCCAGGGGAATGTGGGATCCCATCAAGATATTGAGAAAAAAAGCATACACTAAGACTAAGATTAATCCTAATGTGGGATCCAAGAGACCATATACAGTGTTGAAGACGTTTATCATACAGTAGTTGATACAACTTACAAGTATTTGTGGATATGAAAAATGTAACACATACCTCATCAATATTATGCCAATAACCAGCAAGAATCATCCTAACTGCACTTAGACTTGCTGCACACCTCTGATGAATTTTTCCGGAGATTGCAGTTGGAGGCCCTAATAGGGGAAAGCTCCCATTGAATGGTTCGGCTTTCCTAACAGCCGAAGGATCATCCAACTCGAGACGAGCAATAAGATCACCAGCCTAATAAAAAATGATATTAACCTGGTGTTGGTATATTCTGACTTCCTCACAACACAAAATGGTACATACCTGCATTGCTTGTCCTTCTGATATTTTGAACTGGATGATTCCAGAAGCAGGTGAGAGTAAAGGCATACACATTTTCATAACCTCAACCTCAGCATATGGCATGTCTGCATCCACATGACTGTTGTCTGGGACCAAGTACCTCATCAGCTTGCATGGAGTCTCTGCTATCAGCTTTGATGGGTCGTGATCATTCTAATAAAACAACCCATGAGAAAATGATACAGTGAGCGAAAGAAACGAATAAGCTAAGAGAGACACTTCAGACTAAAAAAATTAGAAGCTCAACACATTGAAATACAAGATGATACCTGAAGTAAACAAGTGCGTCCATCAATAAGAAGGCGAGTTCCGGCAGCTTCTTCCTCAGCATATATTACATGACTATTACCATCCAACTACAAGTGCATTGGACAAACTTATCACTTAATAGTTATATTAACACCCTATCAGAGATGCAAATAAACTATTCATGTATTAGCTCGTGCACAGGAAGAATGCTCACCTGCATCAATAAACCTCCATCGCGTAGAGTGTGTATTTCTGCTTCAATTTCTGATTGGTTCATCTTCAATCGATAGCTTCCAGGCCCCCCTCTGACCATGTCAATCTGTATGTTTAAGGTTAAAGATATTAGAAGATTCATAAAGCTATCAGAATTTAACAAAGAAGCCGTACTCCAGCCACATAACATACCGTGTACTTGCTCCCTTCGATATTTAGCACAATTTGTGAATTGACGAGGGAAATATGCTGCAAGCACATGGAAAATTTTATCTTAACATATGTACGGAAATAGTTCGCAATGTTTTTTGAAATGAATTTACCTTTGGAGGGATTTGACCCTTCTCAAGATAGCCGATATAATCAGATACCATTGCAGCACTGCTAGCTGATGCTTTCTGACACATCCAAGATTAACATTAAGTTAATTTAATTTGTATAAAGTGCTCGGAAAGCCTTCTTTTAGCAAATGGAAGCTTACATATAGGGCTCCTCCAACCACAGAAAGATACCAAGGAGGTCTTTCTGCCCTAACCCGCATAGCAATTCTACTGTCCAACCAGCCGGTGTGGATCTTGTTATCTTTATAATCTGAAGCCTGAACCAAATTTTCAATGAATATAATTATTTTTTTCCAAGAAAGAGAATCCCCGGTACATTTTTAAAATATTCGAGACTCTTACATGTAAAAGGTCGATGGTGTAGTCTACATTTGTGCGGATTTCTCCTCGAATTTGAATCTCTTTAAGTCCAAGAACCATATTTGCAATAGCTAATGCTCTAGACTCTCCAAATGCAAATACATGCCCTAAGTTAAGAGTTTGTTGTTAGCAGCAGCTCGTTACATTCTCCAAGTTTTGAACAAAAGATTTGAAAATGATGATTCGATAAATTAAAAAATAAAATCAACTCACCAAATTGAGAGTCTGAGAACTCGTGAATGCCTCCTCCAGACTGGAAAAAAACATATTTCAAACCAATTAGAACTGATAAGAATTGTACAAAGAAAAAAACCTTAACTCAATAGTCTTAAGATATGTATACCTTGACAGAAAAATATGCCCACACATTTGGCTTGCTTTTAAAACTAAGCTCCTGAATGACAAATTTGGCAATCAGTACACAAAGTAAAGAAAGTTTCGAAAAAAAGAAAATGACGGAAAAGCAGATAGCTCCCTATGAACTAACCAGTACTTTCCCTCCTGTAGGTTTGAATCCATCATCTGGATCCTCACTTGTCACACGGACAGCTACACAATGACCTTTGGGATTTACTGATACTGCTTTGTCAAAATCAAACGGCTTGGCAGAAATGGATGTTTTTCTCCATGCATCATAACCACCTCCATTATCCATTCCATAAAATCTTCTTATTTCTGATCAGGAAAAAATACAGATGACATATTGCAATTTACAAAGTATGGCATACAACTTAAAGCTCATGCTGGAACAAGATATAAGTGATCAAACCAGGGATTTGCCAAAGTGGTATTCCCATTCCAACAGCTACTTGAGCAGCAGGCAGATTTACTTCAGCTATCCACTCAGTGACGGGATGCTCCACCTAAAAATGAATTAGTTATGAGAAAATAGGTGACCTTACATTAACAAATGAGACACAAATATTTGGCAAAGATGTGGAGTGACCTAAAAGGATATTAGAAATATTAGAAACAAGTACACTGAAAGGGAACCATTTCAGAGAGAGAGAGAGAGATAGAGAATTTGACTTCTTTCCTCCTGGATTATCCTGTTAAATACCTGTAGTCGAGGGTTGAGCTCTAGGAAGTAGTATTCGCCAGTCTCCATGCTGTAAAGATACTCAACGGTAGCTGCCCCTACGTAATTCACACTTTTAGCAAGCCTTCTAGCTGCCTGCTCTAGCTTTCTTACTGTTTCTATTGGAGCGACAGTTATAGGGCCCTCTTCAATAATCTGTTGAATGTGAAATAAATTGCTAAGCAACCATAACTGATGTCCTGTTAATTTTTCCTTTTTCTTGAACCAAGTACTCGGAATAACCCCAGTATAATATCACCTTTTGATGACGTCTTTGAACACTGCAATCACGGCTGTGTAATGCTGCGACATTGCCATGCTGATCGCAGAGTAACTGAACTTCTAAATGCCGACTCTGAATTTACATAGATTAAGGAAAGAAGCGATGTCATTAGTTGCTTGGACCCCACTGAGGCAGCAAAAGACGTCAAAAACTAGGAGGACACAGACGAACCTGGGAGGCAACCTTCATGATAAAAATAGGTGAGCCGGGAACTTCTCCCTGAACTTGTTTGAACAATGCTTTAACTTCTTCATCATTATGAACCTACAAGCACAAAAGTGTATCACTTCATAGACTCAAGATACACGTTATATTATACACACCAAACCAACAAAGATAAATACAGTTATTCTTAATCAAATGTGATAAAACACCTTTCTTATTCCTTTCCCTCCACCACCCCATGATGCCTTGATCATTGCAGGGTAACCCACAACTTGACAACTGGCAACAGCTTCTTCTGTCGTATAAACACATGCTTCTCTGTAAATCTCATCAGGAATTGTAACTAAGCAACTTTCAGCAGGAATTTTCACCTGGATGCAATTGAAAGGTGTTCAGAATTTGCTGACGGAAAAGACGTAAAATAATGGTGATACAACTGAACGAAGCTTACATGAGAACCACTCCATGGAAGGGTGGGAACGTCAGCCGCCTGAGCAATCAATGATGAACCAATCTTATCTCCCAATGCAGCCATAGATACAGACGGAGGCCCAAGAAACACAATGCCCTTCTCATCCAGAGCATCGGGAAGTTCGGGGTTCTCAGATGCATGACCCCAACCAGGCCAAACTGCATCAACATGAGTACTCTCTGCCATCTAAGCATATGAAAAGGAAATAGGTAAGTTGAAAAGTGTTTCTCTACCAAAGTAGAACCAACAGAATAAATAGTGATGAAACAATGGTCAGGGACAGAAATATCTGATAGATTTTTTTTGCATCCAGACTTCATATGCACCTCTACTATAAGCTGCACATTTGCATAGTTGTTGTTGTTAGTCCCACCAGGCACTTCCACAAACTGATCTGCGATTCTGATATGCTCAGCATTAATTCTCATATCTTCTGGCGTAGCCATCGCCACCAATAATATTGCTTTCTCTGATCCGAAAGTTTCATAAGCCCATGTTCTGACACTACGTATAAACTTGACGGCAGCCATCCCATTGTTTGCAATTAAGATACTATGAATAGGCTTCTTCCCCCCAAGGGCCTGACAAAATTTATCGACCTCAGAAATTGAAGCTTGATTTCTAATGGGAACTACCCCATTAGTAAAGCCACTGCCAGGGGCAATAGAAGCCATCTGTGGTGCCTTTTGGACCTCCAACATCCTGCAAGCAAGAAACCAAAAGCTTAAACTGTAATGACTCAAACCAATAACTAATGGAAACCCAGGTTGCACTCGAAACGAGACAATTCAAAACAAAGTTAAAGAGTAACAAAGTTAAAAGGTTTGTATAAGTATATAAAGATATGGAATATACATCTCAGGTAAGCAAACTACTAATTAATCAATATAGCAGTTCATAAATCATTCTAAGATATCCAGATTGATTCTGATACGATGTACACAAAATGGCCAAATCAATCAAACACGAAGCTTAGAAACATTATGGCTGAGCACGAGCTATCAACACAATAACCAGATGATCAAACAAGAAAAGAAGAAGAAAAAGGTAGCTAGATACCGTGAAGCTGAAACAACAAGCCGATTCAATTCCCAATCAAATCCCTACAAGCAATAAAATGCTCCTAGTCAACTAAGAAATGGCCAGCAAGAATTGCAGCAGTGAGCAGGTAAAGTAAATGGGGAGAAGGCAATAATAGTAACAAGTTGATGAAAACAAAGAAAGAATGGAAATGGGTATTGGAAGGTTTGAATTGAATTGGGTCGTGTAGTAGCAACAAAGGAAGTAGTTAAGGAAGAGGTGGTTTGGTTTGGGGTTGGAGACTAGTAGCGATGCCTTTTATTTAATGATGATGATGAAGTAGAACAGGCACGTGGTATCATCTGCCCACACGACAATCTCTCCATTCCTCCTTCTTCCCGGCCACCACCGGCCCCAGCAGCAGTAGCAGTTGTAGTTGTAGTAAATAAAATCAATCTCTTTGACTCGTATCCCCAGCTACCCTCTTCCAAAAGGGTTTCAAACTTTTCACCGATCAGATGAATCCGATGATGCCAAACAGTCCTCAATATGCCACCCCATCCCTACATTTATGATGAGGGGTTATGTAAAAAAAAATAAAAGTAAAAAATTAGGGTTTGCGTGAATGAAATAGAAAATGTTGGAGTTGAGTTGACTGTGTGTTGTTTGGGTTGGAGTTTGGTGGGTAGTGTTAGTCGACCAACCCTTCTTCCCATTCCTCCTCCATCTTCTTCTTGCTGTTGCCTCTTCCCAGATCGCGTCAAATTCAATCTTCCTTCTTTGCATTTTTCCACGATATTATTTAATTATTTGCATAACACAGTTTTCTATATATATTTATCGTCTTTAAATTATAGTAGTATTTGTATTGTGTTCATATCATATTAAAATTTTCATATTCTCACTTATGAATTTTTATTTGATAATTTCATCGCTTTAAATCTTCTTCTTCTTTTTCGATTGAAGGATATTACAATTTGATACTCATAAAGCACATAACATCTAGTCTAAGAATTAACAACTTTCCACATAATAATATGTGAAGAAATATGTCATGCATGAGTGAGGGTTTGAACTCAAAACTTTGAAGTTTCAATAAAAAGGTTTCAACCACTTGAATACAATCATGTTGGCGATCGATTTAAATCTTAAATAGTGAGTTTGAATGAAACGTCACAAAATTACATCATTTGAATCGGTTGACCAAATTAAGTGACTGTGAAGTGTGCTATAGATATTATTATTTCCCTTTTTTGTAAAATTAGTAAGACACGAGAGGAAGGGTAGAGCGGGAGAGACACGTGGAAATTGTTATTTAAGCTTGGGAAGAAAGTGGTGGGAGGCGAGGAGGTGATTGGTTGGTGTGGTGAGTTTCACAAATTAAATACTCCATTCCATTTTGTAGTCTATACAAGAAAATTGAAAATGAATGAAAGAAAAAAATGTACTTCCTCCGTTCTCAAATGATCTTTCTGTTTGGGTTGATGACACGATAATTAAGGAATAATGAGAGTGTGAGAGTAAAAATAAGATAAAAGTATGTAAGAGAAAAATAAAGTAGGAAAGAGAGTGTATTGTGAGAGTAAATTAATTGTCATAAAAGGAAATAGGAAGAACTTTAAGGGACATCTGAATAGGAAAATAGAAAGAATAAAAAAAGGACAGAAGGAGTAGTACGTTACAAACTAGAGATAAAACTTCAGTTGCATGTTTCTATTGAAATTGTAAACACCTCTTTCGGTAGCACAAATATTAGTTAGAGTCAAAATATAGGCTCCAAGTCGGGGCAAGTAACGAAGTGCTTCTGCATGTTATGTAGCCCCTTTCCAAACCAATATAACTGTGTGGTAAACATATAATTTTCACGGTAAACATCATCAATTAAGTATTGCATTATATGAAAATTGTTCGATAGTGATGATTAAATATTTGTAAGACGCCAAGACGGAATGACATAATATCTACTGTCAAATTTAAATAAATCAATTTATTTGTATTACACTTTGTAAAGTTGTATGTTACATGGCAACGTTGCCATGTTGCATGATACGCCAGTGGCCAAATTTAATCTAAATTGCTGAATTATCTCATTATTACTTGCATTGGTGGCTTTCTTTTTTTAATCAGTTTTGTATATTAACTCCAACTTTTAAACCGATATATTTAAAGAAGGTGATATTTAAATTTTAGATTAGCACTTCTAACCGGTAGCGTTTTGTACTTCTCCTTTTTGCCCGGTAAGGGTGTTAGCTTATGGCATCTTTAGTGGAGGAGCCAAATCCTAAAGCTAAATGTTATAATAGATCAAGTTTGAAAAATATGATGTAACATAAATTGTGCTAGCTTCCAGAGGACCACAATTACACTGTATAAAAGAATCCATTCACCGATCAAAATGGAAAGAGGCAGACGTTCGTACAAGAAGAGAAAAATCTCTTACCAGCGATGGTGGTGACTACAATTTGTGATTCGATTGGAAACAGGAGGCGATGGCGTGGTGGCGACTGGTGAGGCGTAAGCGGACGGCAACGGACGACATGGTGAGGGCGTGAGGCTTGAGCAGTTGAGCGACTGTCCCCTTGCAGCCTTTCCAAATGACGAAGGCATGAAGCGACGAGCCGTCGAGGTGGAGGTCGAACTCGAGTCGGAAGCCGAGAGTCGATCGAAACTCTATATGATTTCAGATTTGTCGCTTCTGGCTTAAACAGTGTCGTTTCTTGGGAAAGTTGAAACATACATTGACCCGTGGGTCAATATGGGTTACCGGATTGATCAAAAACCGGTGGTTGAACCGGGTTTTGACCGGGTCAACTGCATGTTGAGTTCAACATGTGAACCGGCTCGATGAGGGGTACGGGTCACGGTTCGACCGACTGGATCGGGTCGGTTTTTACAACACTGACTTGAAGCAAAGACTGAAGCTGAATGACACCTCCTGAAATTTGAACTCTAGCAAGGAAATGAAATTATGTTCATAGGATTAGATCATTTATCTGAAAAAGATTGGAAAAATAATGGGGATGAGTCCATCACTCATTGAATACATAATCATCACACAGAATGAATTGACTTGATTTACGTTTTTGTCAGTTTATAGATAATTCACATTAAATCAACAACTCACCACTTAGGGGGAATCATATTCAATTCACACAATACTTCTTCAATCAAATACATGTCAAACAGTCCAATTGCGTGTATGCAAATGCATGAATGCACAGAACGATTCATCGTGGCTAACAAAAGCATATAACTGATCAGTCGTCACTAGCGGTCATGACCATCAAAACACATCTTATCATATTAGAACGCGAAATTTTCCTACGTGTAATAAAAGTTGCAGGCTCGTATGCAAGATGAATGCACTTGAACAAATATAAATATGCATCACTTTTCACAATCTTATATCACAAGTCACATATAAAGCCTTAAATCATATTCTTACATTATGGTCACCTTCCACAAATTCCACCTTATACTCAGCCCACAAGCTTGACCTGCTTATTTGAGTTTTGGTCCGCAACTGGCTCTATTACCCACAATATTCAATGCATCACAACTCACTTTAGGTCTTCTCAAACCCATTCATTCTTCTAATCCACACTCAGCCAACAATACCCAAACGTTATTAAGCATGCCGCAAATTTCACTAACTTTGCACCGACAGCAAATAAATAGGCAAACTGTTGTACTTAACTCCTCAATTACCATCAACTTCGTTTTTGTTTTCCCAATCACCTCAAACATCAATTTCAAGTACTCAATCTCAAAGCTAAAATTAGTAAACTCTAAGAGCATCCGCACCAGTTGTCATTTTGAGGAGGTGTTGTTTTAGCACCTCCTCAAAATGACGATCGGTGCATATGCTCTAATGTTCACGTAAACAAACCTCTCATACACCCAACAAACCCCTTCACATACATAAATACGTATAGAGGGTATAAGCAAATTAGAAAATGAGAATTAATCCAGCAAAGTCGAAACTTTTTGTTCAGGCCGGTTTGCCTCTATCTGCTCCGCTAAAACGATGAGAAACGCACAATCAAACCCTCGTCTCGCCATTCTCCGGCTGCAGCTATTTGTCGTCCTTCTTCTTTCTCTTTTTTATACATTTTCTAATTTTATTTTCCTATTTATACCTACTAATAACATCATCACGGGATGACCCATGTAAGGCAAGTGCACCAGTGGACAATGAGTTGGACCTTCCCTTACTCCGGTCGAAGGTCCAACTCGTTGTCCATAATTTACAAAACACACCAGTATGGACCATCCACTATTCATAAATTTGTAATTAATTGAATTTAATAAATAAATATATTATTTTATTACAAATTTATATTTTTACTCAATGAATTATATTTTGAAAATCAAATATTATAATTATCAAATATATATAATATTATTTTCATCATTTATAAACACAAATATATTTTAATTT
>JAWWMW010067566.1:0-14988 GCA_035048345.1 Echeveria elegans | reverse complement strand
ACTCTTCACCAAAAGCCCATGAACGATCCTCCCCACACCCAATTCCCTAAGCTCCGCACAAACCTTCAACACAAACGACATTGTATACCTATCTTTACTCCCGGCAAACCCCATTTTTCAACATGACCTTAAACGCCAGGAGCGCCGCAAAGCAGCTATCTTTACTCCCGACAAACTTTCGAATCATCTCGGTGTACACGAACACATCCGAACTGTCCAACCGGGCTAGCACAGAGCATGCGTAGCCGACATCGTAGCTTGGGCAATAGGAAATGAGATTGGCGTTTAAGTTACCCGGAGTCGTTGGAGAGTGAATGGCGTCGATTAAGGTTGAGAGTTGAGACGGATACCGTTGATTGATCGGCGTCGGCGACGGGTGAAAGAAAGGGGATCGGCGAAGTGTTTTGTGATAAATGGTTAGTAACGTTAGTTTGGTCATTTTTTTTGGTTTAATGGAGGGTAATTTGGACTTTTTCTGTTTGATTTTATGTCTGTTTTCCTATTTTTTTATAAGAATAGATTCGGTAATTTACTCGTGTAACTAAAAGAGGAAATTCCTCAAAAGTCATATTTATGAATCGTAATTTTAGTGAAACCACATTTATGTTTCAAAATTTTCCAAAACACCATTATGAATCAAAAACATTATACGACAACCACCTTTTTAACTTTTTTGTCCAAATTCAGGTGAGAGCGTGAAAACATGAATTTAATATTTTTTAGAAAGATAAAATTGTTCAAAACTTTTTTATGAATCGCAGTTTCATGGAAACCACATTTATGTTTCAAAATTATTCAAACCACATTTACGAATCAAAACATTTTACGACGGTTAGCTTGTAACTTTCCGTCCAAATACAGTTGAGCGCATGAGAACACACGCATGCTAAAAAAATAATATTTTAAAAAATAATCCTTCAATCGCTTTTGATAATTAAACCCTTTTCGCCACTTGGTATTCTCTCTTTCTTTTCTATCCGTTTACAAACCCCAGACCCTAACGTTGCATTACGAAATTGACATAAATGTGATTTTGGAACACTGGAAAAACTATTGGGGTTCAGAACCTTGGAAGTGATTTAATTATTTCGAACCAAAAAACTAATTGAAATTTGGAATTTATATAGATGTCTTGAACCTTATAAGTATTTTTCCTGTGTTGGAACATTGATTTAAGTCTTAAACTTGAGTTTACTTTCTGCTCTGGTAGCTTGCTACTTGTTTTTGTAATCAGCTAGTCTAACAATTCACAGACAGTTACTTGAATCCCTAGCCTTAGTTGTTAGATAACAACCGAACAGTAAGTTACCTAAGGTTACGATCCTAAGGCTATCAAGAACTTAACAGGAATAAATCCTAGACTAGTCGATAACCTAATCCTGATATTCACTAGTATCTAAAACCAAGAATCTGCCTAAGTATTCAAGATACTCAATCAAGATTAGAACTAAGTGTAAACGTATGCAAAAACGGAAAGAACACACCGGTTTTAACGAGGTTCCTCAGGATCTCTTTCAAGATCCGTCGTCGTACTCCTCGGTGAGCTCCGCGAGCCACAAAATTGCACTATCACGCTTCAACTGTTCAGCAGATCGATTACACCACCACAGACTCACTCCTGAGTCTATGCGCAACCTTCGCAGCACACTTCCTTGACCAAACTACTCGCTCACCACACCAGAGCAACGCCTGACCAAATCAGGTCAGGTTACAACCAAGGAAAGCAACTAAAGACACTCACTGCTAAGCCTATTACAATCTGTAACCAGGCAACACTCAATCGGAAACTCTATCGATCAAATCGCAGAAAAGTTCTCTCAAGCGGCGCTGTTTAGGGTTTTTGTGTGAAAGGCGAGAATGAGATGATGATGCCCTCTTTCCTGAAAGCGATTCTTTTATACCTTGCGAAGCGACCGTCCGATCAATCCTTGATCTATGGTCACAAATACGCCAGCCTGGATCCAGCGTGGCAGCTCTCTCCAGTTTGATTGGTCACGCCACTTCACCTCTGCTGACTGGACAAGGCCTGAACCCTTTCCTGGGCTGAACCACACTTCAGTTTTTGGTGCTTTGAAATCTTGGAATGTTTCTATTTTGCATTTGAAAGAACTTTTTGCTATAGGTTTTCAATGACAACATGTGCCAACCTACTCAATACACTACACCAATCTACCAATTTAGCATCCAATAATTTGCGTCCAACCCATAGTGGACGCTAATGACAGTGGACACCACATTTTGCGTCCACGTAGATGCAGAAGTAAAATTGGACGTTATTTTGCACGCAAAAATTTAGCGAAAAAATAGCGTCCACGTGGGCACTAATACTATTTTAAAAAAATTCAAAAATCAGAATTAATTTTCAATTTTTTTAAAAAATACAAATTAAATTAGCGACCACTTTGTCGCTAATATTACTTTTTTAATATTTTAAAAAATCACAATTAATTTTTATTGTTTAAAAAAATAGAATTAAATTAGTGACCATGTGGTCGCTGATATTATTATTTTTTAAATATTTTAAAATTCAAATTTAATTTGTATATATTTTTAAAATATTAAAATTAAATTAGAGATCACGTGGTCTCTAACGTTTATTTTTTAAAATTAGTATTAAATTAGCGACCACTTTAATATTATTTTTTAAAGTATTTTTAAAAATTAGATTTATTTTTTAATTTATTTTTTAAATTAGAATTACATGGTCGCTAATTTTATTTTCTAATATTTTTGAAAAAAAAATAAAAAAATTATATTCGAAATATTTTTTAACAAAATTTTAAATATTTATTTTTAATATTTAAAAAAATTAAATACAATATTTTTTTGAAATATTTAAAAAAAATTATAAATAAAATTAGTGACCACATGAACGTTAATTTCAATTTAGCGACCATGTAGACGCTAAATTCAATTAGTGTCAGTGTTTTAGCGTCCGTTTTTTGTGTCCATTTTATTGACGCAAATTGAACAATTAGGTCCACATTTCGCTAACTAGCATCCACTTTTCGTCAATTTCGTGTAGTGATAAGAAAGTCCCAACATGTCTCAACCTTTTGCGAGAACCAGGTTTTTTTGCTAACGAGGATTAATGATAAAGTAATCTGGTTTTGGGAAGACTACGCTAAAAAAATTTAACAAATTATCAAGTCTGGACATCTACGCACAATGTTGTATTTTTTTATACGTGTTCCGCCAAAGTTATCAGGGCAGAGAGTCTTCTTTGTAACTTCCATTAAGTTGTTTAATTTTTTAAACTTTTTCTAAATAAAATTTGTATAAAAAAATTGAAACGTAAAGGTGAATTAGGTAAATATTCTATTCATATAGGTGGTTTGGGAAAAGATGAAATTCACATAGGTGGTTTAGGAGAAAAAATATACTTACAATTCAAAAGACAATAAGGCCCGGTTTATAAATCCACTTTGAAAAAAGTTTTGAATTTATTTTGAAATCGTTTTGAGTTTACTTTTGAATAACTTTTTTATTTTCTAACAACTTCAAAACTATTCTCAACACTTTTGGTGTTTATGAACTTTTGGTGTTTTATAACTTTCATGGCCACCACAATTTTCGATCCGCCACCATAACTTCCGACCGGCCACCACAACTTCCGACCGGCCACCATAACTTTCGACCGGCTACCACAACTACCGGCCGACCACCACAACTTCCGGCCGACCATCACCATTACTTCCGACCGCTACCACAACTTCCGACCGACCACCATAACTCCTGACCGACCACCATCATAACTTCCGACCGACCACCACAACTTCTGACCATCATAATTTTCGATCGGTCACCATAACTTCCGACCGGCTACCACAACTTCCGACCGACCACCATAACTTCCGACCGGCTACCACAACTTCCGACCGACCACCATCATAACTTCCGACCGACCACCACAACTTCCTACCATCATAATTTTCGATCGGCCACCATAACATCCGACCGACTACCACAACTTTCGATCGACCACCATAACTTCCGACCGGCTACCACAACTTCCGACCGACCACCATAACTTTCGATCGACCACCATCATAACTTCCGACCGACCACCACAACTTCCGACCATCATAATTTTCGATCGGTCACCATAACTTCCGACCGGCTATCACAACTTCCGACCGACCACCATAACTTCCGACGACCACCACAACGTTGTACCATCTTTGGTGAGATAAGTAGATGCTACCTGAATCACAAAATTTTTATCTCTCGTTTCTTTAAATAAATATCACAATTCCACACCATATATTTCTCATTTGTGTTGCAGACCCAATTTTAGTGACATTGTCTTATTAATCAATCCAACATGTTTGAGAATTGAGATTATCTAACAAAGCATCAATTGAGCTGATGATTCGAGTTTTGAATCCAAATTTGTCGTATAATTCAATGTTGATGAGTAATCATTGATCACACCAGATGAGAATCAATGTGAAAGAGATTAAATTTTTATTGATAAGATTTTACATTGAGACAACACATACATGATTTGAAGCTTCCCAAAACTGAGGCAATGAGAGATCACTGTTCAAACTCATCAGATAAGAACAAACTCCTGTCCAAAGTTGAGTAAACATCTCATCAATAACTGAAATTCAATATAAATTCAATATATATTTTGAACAAGCTTCCATTTGCTTCCTCTTGTGCCGCCGACCAATGCTTATGTTTAGCTCTTGTATCATCTTGTAGCACTCTCCCACCCTCTCCTGAAATTCAATATAAATTCTTTACTTTATCCTCACATATCGTAAAAAATAAGAGACATGATGAAAACTAACAATGACTTCTATTATCATAGCTAAAAACTAACAACACTCAGATAGTGTTGTTACACTTACACATGCACAATTTACAAATCTATCCACTGTTTGTGATATAGGATATAAGCTTGTTAGATGCTAACTATTTCCCAGCAAGTCGAGTAGGATTTTACCAGATCCAATTTAAAACTGATTGACTTCATATAAACTATTTTGACGCGCAGCGAACAACCATCAGGTCATGAAACCATTCAGTGAGATGCCATTTCCAACACACTGCTTTAAGTTCAATTGGAAATTTTAACTATTATGACAAATCAGAGTCCTTTCTCAGCGAATAGAGTAGAACATTTTTTCTGATGTTTTATTACTATAACATCGAAACAAAACAAGCATAGGGAAATGTAACAGAGAAAATCCTTTTAATCCCAGTGTAGTCCACAAGAACATCGATGACAAATAATGCCTTTCGTAGTTTTCAGATAGTTTCTATCACCTTCTAAATAATTACAATCAAATTTACCTTGGGAAAACTCATTGTGAATGACACCGTGAGAAATGCAAGAATCCGTGAGAATTTTTTTCATTTTATCAGCTGCGGGAGCTGTCTCCATGCCTTCTTGGATGCCGCACTGGGCATAAAAGGACAGGACCTTGGATTAGGAGTCCTTTTAATGGAGTAAATGGAGTCACACCGTATCCGCAAAAATAAGCAAATAAAGACTCCCACAAACACCAGCTAAAATGAATGATCTAGGTTTCAGTAACTGGAAGTCGGTACAGGTAACAAGTTTTTGCATATTCTAATACTTTCGGAACATCCGTAAGCCTTACATAAAGCTATGGCAGGAACAGGACACGCTACAGGGAAATTCATGGTGTTTCCGTGTGTAGTAATCTGACTTCTGAGGATGAGGGGGCTGAATTCACAGTTTTAGGGTTTGCAAAAACAGACACAGATCGGTACAATTGACCGCAGACTTCAATTTCAGTTTTGGAGCCGTAATCGGCGATTAGAAGAAATTGGAAGAATTGACCGGAGACTTATACCTGCGAAGCCGATAATAGGAAGAGTGTATCGAAGGCGGGATGAGTAGCCGGTGTCCCTTAAAGAAGTCCAGTCGAAACGGTAGAGCAGGTCGGCGGGATGCAAACGGAGGAGCGAATTGCAGGTGGGATGGAGGCGGGATAGAGGCGATGGTTCGGCGACTGATGGACGCTGGATGGAGCGAAGCTTCGGCGACTGATGATGGAGACTCGTAATCGGCGATTGCTTTTCCTTTGCCGGCACTGAGGACAAGTTGTTTTCTTTGGTTCGTTTGGTTTTGAAATCCAAATCCAACTCTCAAGCAGGGTTTGGGATTTTGGAAAAGTTTTGGTTTACTTTTCTATTACAAATTGATTCAATTTTGAGTTTAAAACCTTTTCAAAATAAAACCCAAAACTAAAGTCAAAACGACTTTATAAATTGAGCCTAAGCTTGTGTTGAGCACTTGCACGCATTTTCACCTGAATTTGGATAGAAAGTTACAAATATGGTTGCAGTAAAACATTTTGGTTCCTAAATGTGGTTTTGAAAAACAATTGAAACATAAAGGTGGTTTCCATGAAATTGTGATTCATAAAAGTGGTTTTGAGTATTTTTTTTGAAAAGAAAAAAAGGAAATGGTTAATTACAAAAAACGACAAGTACGAAGCCTCACTTTTAAATTCACCGGTATGTATTATAATGACAAACTTCATTTAATCACATGTATAATACAATCTTTTTTCAATTAATCATATATATAATAAAATATTACATAAAATCACATGTATAACATCAAAAAATTTAATTATCTTCCTCAAAATTTACAAAAAATATATAAAATTAGATATTGCATTTAATAATGTTAGGGATGAAATATATATCTACTATATAATAGATTAGGCTTTTGACCCTCTCCTTTAGCAACCAAAAAAACCCCATTTATAAATGAAATTTTCCTTGCTGTTGTCATCAACCATATATACTGCGACAGAATTTTTTGACATACATTTCGTTCCTAAAACTTACCCTAATAACAAAATTTCATTCCTAAAACTTACCCTAATAACAAAATCAAATCAAAGAAACAAATCGACCCCAAACGACACCTCACCCCCGCCGCCTACCCGAATCGACCAACTCATGACGCCTCAATCAATCGCCCCTGACGACACCAGTTGACGGCTCACGGAACGGCGACAGCACCACCCTGACACCAGCCGACGCCTCACGAATCATCCAACACCGACAGCGCCACCAGCCACACCCCCCGACCACGACGCCCACCCGACACGATGACCCGACGTCACTGGCGCCTATCCAATTATCAGCGTGATTGTTCTCCGTATTTTCAGGTAAGTTTAATGTTGAATATTTGGGTCCTCTTTGCACATCATCCTTTGCAATCTTTCTTTTGATCCTCACCTTTGGACTCAATATCCATAATTAGATTCGTCATCTTCATTTGTTATTTTCGCGATACTCATTTTCACTTGCTTTGCAAATATTCAAGTACACCCTTTATACTTCAAGGGTTCGGTTTGGTTAGGTTTGAGTGTTTTAGGGTTTCAGATTGGATTGGATTGGATTGATGTGAATTGAGGTCTGGGAATTGGTTGGTGCGACTGGTGCGAGGGGCGTATGGAGAAGATGGTGTTTTAAATAATGAAATTTGATAGGAAGAGCAGTTTTGATTATGGGGTTGTCCATGTTGGTGTTTCTCTTTGTTCATTTTTAAGTCATCGTCACTTACTGCCCATCGTATTTTCGTCGGGACGACGGAGCGGTAGCTAATAATAATATTAAACATATTTTATTATATTATTTTAAAATTATATAAAATTAATTAATTTCAAAAATATTTATAAGTATTTTCTTAAGATAACTGATAAAATTAAAATATATTTGTGTTTACAAATGATGAAAATAATAAATTATATATTTGATAATTATTGTATTCAATTTTCAAACTGTAACTCATTGACTAAAAATATACATTTGTACATAACATAATTTATTTATTTATGTATTAAATTATTGAAAAATTTAATAATTAAGAATGATATAAATATTATTTATGAATAGTGGATGGTCCATACGGGCGTGTTTTGCAAATTATGGACAATGCGTTGGACCTTCCTTTACCCCGGTCGAAGGTCCAATCCATTGTCAACCGGTGCGCTTGCCCTTATGTGAAAACACTACCCTAGGAGTAATTGCACTATAAACCCTAAACTCTAAATCCTAAACCCTAATAGTACCACCAGTGAGTTGTACCTTCCCTTAGGTCCAACTCATTATTTATAATTTACAAAACGCACTACTATAGATTACCCATTATTCATAAATAATATTTATATAATTAAGTAATTATTAAAACTTATTATTAACCTAATTTAATAAATAAATGTATTATTATATGTACTAATTTATATTTTTTGTTGAGCTACGTTTGAAAATCAACTATAGTAATTTATTAAATATTTTTTTATTATCATCCATTATAAAAAATATATTTTAATTTATCAAATATAATTTTTCTTGAGTGTTATATAAAAAATATTACTTAAATAATTTCACCATAATATTTATAATCCAATGATTTCAATTATTTACATATATAATTATATAATAAACATAAATAAAAAAAACTAAGTTAAAAATAATACTTATGAATGTTTTTGAAATAAATTAATTTTATATAATTTTAATATAAGTCAAAAAAATATTTAATATTATTATATTCATGATCCGGACCATTGGATGAGACCTGAGAAGTTCAGGGTGTTCGACCGGACAGACTAACTTAAAGTCCAACCTATCTGTCAGTTCATTGTTGTGCTGCGAAGGTCTGCTCTTGCCCCAAGTCGTACTCCATTAGTGCATTTGCCCTAAGTAAAGTTTGTCAATGAATCATATGAAAAGACATATTTTCCATGAAAAGAGAAAAGTAATGCAGACAATTAATATCAACAATATAATGGCCCTAATTAAATTTATTTTTTAATAAAAATTAAAAGGTTGGAGGGCAATTTAGGTGTGACGTTGCATAATAATTATATAAATTTAATGAAATATTTACTCTTTCTTATCTCGTGAACCGATTCCCTAATTATAGAAAATTTAGTTTCACTTTTTCGCAATTTTCTCTCTAGTTAAACATTCTCTTATGAGTTTTATGGTTTGTCAAACAACGTATAAATCAAACAGTCATATAGCCCATATGTTGATCGAAATATATGATGAATAACCTACTAGATTTACGAATATAACACAACATTCACCGGACAAAAGTAATATATTTTATGAATATAACATACTATTTGAGTGATATCAATCGAACATAACGTTTTGTCATCGAAATACTACTTAATATTCAAGGTCATTGCTAAATCATGAATTGAAGAGTACATGAATCTGGGGGAAAAAACAGCAAATCATGAATTAGGTCATTGCTACAGTTGGTAACACAAGCGGATCTGCAAAACAATTCAACAACGTCGAACCCAGCACCTCAACTGTCTTTGTGGTCACTTGCGGCTGAACGATACGCGTCGTTGTACGCATTAAATTTAAATACCCGTATATTCACTATTTAGTGTAGCAAGTAAGTACGGGGTCGATTGAATGCGTATCGTTGTACGCTTCAAATTTGAATTTATAGCGTACCTACTAAAACACTTAGAAAGTGGTAAGTAGAGTCGAACCCACAGGAGAGCAGTTGGTTTGAATTCGTAACGAGCTACTACTAAATTAATTCCTAAGAGGGGTTTTGTAAGGTTTTTGGTTGTCACAACGTAAATTGTAAATAAAAGTGGGTCAATATGAGAAAAATTAGTCCAGGGAATTGTTCATGCGACTAGTAATCATCGACCACAATATGTCATACAATATTGAATTAAAACAGTTGTTCCCGCTAAAGATACAACCTCCGCACATCCGCTAGAGTAATACGCTTCCTGTCCTAATCAGATAATTCCGCCAAAGACTTACCTAATTTATAAGTTCAATATACTATTACCCGCTAGAGTTTCAAGTAAATATAACATTCACATAGTCCTAACACAATAATAATTCTGCCGCTAGCCTTGGTCACTATCATGCAATTCCTACGCGTCACGCAATATTATTAATTGAGTTTCATCGCTAGGCTACGCACAATAAATAATTAAAGCATGCATTGAAGCACAAGAACATGAATAATTCAACATGTAAATAAATTAAGCACAAATCTCAAACTATATTATCGCAATCACAATTTCCCAAACAGAAAATAGATTTAGCTACTGAAAATTATTGTAATTGAATAACAAAATCGAGTTGATGCAATTAACAGATTAAAAGAACAGTTTTGATATACATAAGCTAGAAGAATCTTGATGGCCATCTCTATCGCTCTGAATTCTGGCTGAAGAACTATCGTTAATAATGAGTTTTTTTCAACCCTTAGTTGTTCCTTCCTATTTATATGGAAAGAGCCTCTCGAATTTTAGAAATCAGCTTTCTTTGGAAATTTTGTCGCTGATGTCATGTTGACGTCACCCGATATGGCACGCGGACCCTTCAGGAATTTAGGTACGCAGACTCTCCTTAAATTACTAGAAATTCATGCTAATTCAGCGTACAGAAAATAAAATGCTGCCGCGTACTCCTCTTTTTGCAGCTTCTCTGCCAACCTCTTCTTCTCGCTTTTTTGGCCTTCCGATCAGCTCGAGCAACTTCATAAAAGCTTCATTATCGGGTTTAGCCCCAATGTGGTCTTAATACACTGCGAGACAAAACCATACCAAAATGTAATAGTTTGTTACGAAGATGTACTTAAATTACAGGAATAATTTACTACATGGATCGTATAAATACGTTCCATCAGTGACAAAGTGGGCCCCTTGGACTTTCGTGCAAGTACATGCAATTTCTTTAGACACACTAAGTCCAACTCTTGATACTCATTAGGACTATAATAAAATTGAAAATCGCAGAATTGTACAGTGAGGGTGAATAATGACGTACACCCGACAAATTTTAATAAATCATACTTATTTTGCATTATAGTCAACTTTTCGGTGAAGACATTGAGCCAATTAACTGGTATACCTTGTGCAATTGCCCATATAATATTTGAATCATCAATAGAGACAAAATCAACCGTTTCGGGTTGGCAATTGATATCAGTACCAACCAAACGGTATGTATCTCTAGGTATCGCTGGTGATGGAGTATGGTGAAGATGTAGGACCATAATTGTGCAACCCAGTAAGCTTCTTCCATAAATCCAGTCGTTACTCGTGAGTAGCATATGTGGTCTCCGAAACACCAAGATACTCCTCAAGTTCTCATCGCAGCCAACAAAAGTTAATATTTTCGATTCAAAATCCCCACCCGGCGTGGCCAACATAAAGTCCAGGTTCTTCGGGTATTATTAACGAACAGAGAAACTCATAAACAACATTCTTGTAAGCAGGCATACCAATGATGGTGTTTATGTTGAGTTTAGTTCGACCAAACCAATTAAAAACATTAGTTCCAATCCGGAGTGTAGAAAGAGTCTCTTTGTGAGGGGAAAGGGAACTAACCTTGGGTTTCATCCGCTCGACCAATTTGCACAATGCAAATTTTATATTCATCGGTTTCAAATTCCGACTTTAAAAAAGGGTCGTAATCAATTTTATGCCCGAACAATGTTGCGATTGTTGCACACTAACAGACCTTTAACAAGGATTCTTGACTGAGACATCTTGCATTAAATGTATGTGGCTCTTTTCTCATTTGTCTCAAGCAAAGAAGGAATGAATTGGAAGAATTTTAAATTTTAGGGAATGAATGAAAAGATGATATTTATATGGACATGATGATGAAAAAATTCAATTTTAGAATGTGCTAGGTTTTAAAATATGGGATTAAATATCCTTAAACCCTTAATGTAAATTGATGATATCATACTTTTCATATCCAAACTTAGGAAATCAGATGGTAGAGTGAAGATTAAGCTTGGTCGAGTGAATCACGGAACTCGACCAAAAGGATATATCCTTTTTCAAATTTCCACTTTGATTATAAAATTGTCCGTGATAGATATAAAAGATATTCCAAGCAAGTTGCAAATGTTGGAACAAAATTTGGTGATAGATAATAGTTCATAACAATTAAATAAGTTCGAAGAACTAGCTCGGGTGCGAAATAGTTTGTGCCTAGATTCTTGATCACCTAATCCCTCATTCTTTTGGTGTTTTTTCTTTTATTTGAGGCCTTCTTCAGAAGGACAGGTTTGTAAACCCACTACTTGGCTTTGCATCATATGATTGCATAGTCACCAATCTGGCGGTGTTGAGTGCCCTAAAATCATCATGAGGGCATTCAAACCGGAACCTCTCAAAGTTATCCAACTTAGTGATGATCGAAGCACATTCCAAAGATTTATCTTTGTACTTCACATTACACATCTTCCTAAATAGCTCATTAGGACATGGAACAAAACAATCGATTGTCATTATCCATCCAATATAGTAAATCCAAATCTTCCCTCAAAACTCTCCGACCTTCATCAACTCGAGTGTTGATGTTTGTGGCTATCAACCGATGAATATATTTCCACACCCCACTTCAAATGCATTTTGGAGAGCAATTCACTTCATAATCAGCCACGCCCATTAGCGTCCTCTACACCGACACCCTTTGTTCCTCCTTACAATCAGGAAATACTCCAGGCCCCCTTTGTAAAAATAAAGAATCATGTATCGAAACTTTCTTAGCTAAATTACCTTTTTTTCATCAAATAACTTCATCCTATACATGCACCATCTTCATCATAACATGAATCAAAAGTTGATAAGAACTCGATCACCAAATTATTATGCATAGCAAATGAAATGAGTTCTTTCCAATCGTGAAGACTGAAATTCACAAAATCATCTTAACGTCGTCCTTAATTCATAGGCTCATCATAGTAGGTTTGTGAGGAGCAACGTAACTTACCACTTCCTTTATTTTAGTTCCCATCGTAAGTTGCTCCCAAAAGAGTTTATGTTTTGAATTCTTTTTATTGAATTGTAGGTTCGAATCAAACCACCTCCATGGCTTGCAAATCCCTTAGTCCTTGGATACAGATTTCGTCATCCTCCTTACTTGCTAGATCCGGATTGTCTTTGCGACATGCTTGCAAAATTGAAAGTGTGGAAAGTAGAAGGAATCAATAAGATGGATGATTCATGAAGAATTGAGTGAAGAGAGGATCTGGTGAGGAAGGAAGAGGAAAACGGTGTGGAAATAAGAAGAATAAAATCATGCCTTCTAGGGTTAGTCACATGTGTGGTGCATATTTGAGTTGTCTCTCCTTTTGTTGGAATTTAAATTCCCGAATGATTGCGCATTAGCATTGACAGTTTTCATAAGAGCGTCCAAATCTTCTTTTGTCACTAACTTTGAACTTGACTCGCTTCCATTCTTCTTGAGATGGTTCCTTTCTCCTCCCTATTGATGGCTATTTCTAGTTATCTTTCCAATGATATTAAATCCTTCGATGGGAGTCAAATCCATAATTCAACCTCCACTAACTTGATCCATGCATGCTATACCATTTTCATCCATTTCATCATAGAAGGCTTACAACAGTTTCCACTTACTGAATCCATGGTGCAGTCAATCTCTTAACGAGCCTCTGAACCTCTCAAAAGCTTCCTAAAAGGACTCATTATCAAATTGTACAAACTTACTGATCTTATCTCTTATCTTCTTTACTTTGACCGGCGGAAGTATTGTTTCATAAAGGCTTGAGCAAATTCCTAAGTGCGGAACGTTTTAGGCTTGTGGCTTTGTAGCCAATTCTTAGCTTTGTCCGAGAGAGAAATGGAAAACTTCATATACACCACGTCTTGAGGGATCCCCGCATTCTTGTAAGTGCTACACATCTCCGTAGATTGCTAAGATGGTATTGTGGGTTACCGTATCCGTCGATGGTAACACTTTTGATCATGTGTATAACTCAGCCTTTGACCTCGAAATTATACCCTTCACCATCTAGTATGTAAATCGGTGCATCATAGTTTCTGATGGTGGGAGTTTTGTGATTCAGACATGTTTCAGCGTTGGCTGTTCCTTGAGGTCGAGCTTCTTTTCTTTGCGCAGATCTCCTTGAGGTCGAGCTTCAAAAGACGCCACCAATCAATCGATTGACCTTACCTCATGTATAACTCATGACATGTGATGATTTATTTTCATTGGATCGTCTCATGACTAAAATGACGATATAACTCCTTGAGATCATCGTGTGACATTCTTTTTTTGGATAAGAAGGATCATGCTAAAAGATGCCCTAAGCATGCGTTAAGAAAAAAAAGGATTTTGTGTACTATACCAGTCTGACAATGTAATGTCCAACCCATACTAGACGCAAATATAGCGTCCACATGGACGCTAATGAATAGTGGACGCCAAATTCTGCGTCCCCGTGAACGCAGAAGTCAAATTGGACCTTATTTTGCGTGCAAAAATATAACGAAAAACATTAGCGTCCAGTAAGCGTACATGTGGACGCTAATTTTTGTGCAAAAAACTTAGAATTAAATCAGCAACCACGTAGTCGCTAATAATATTTTTTAATATTTTAAAAAATTCAAAATTAATTTTTTAAATATTTTAAAAAAGTAGAATTAAATTTACGATTGCGTGGTCACTAATGTTTAGTTTTAAAAAAATAGAACTACACTAAAGAGCACGTGGTCGCTAATATTATTTTCTTAATATTTTTAAAATTTCAAAATAAATTTAATATTTAAAAAAATAAATTAAATTAGCAACCACGTAGTTGCTAATATTATTTTTTAAATATTTTTAAAATTCAATTTTTTTTTAAATATTTAAAAAAATAGAATTAAATTAAGTTAAAAAAAATATTAGCGACCACGTGGTATTAAGTTAAAAATATTAATTTTTTAAAAATATTAATTTTTTTTTAGAATCAATTTTTAAAAATATTTTTAAAAAATTGATATTAAGTTAGCGACCACGTGGTCGCAAATGTTTATTTTTAATATGGACTAGGATTTAGTGCTAATGTTTCTTGACCTTTCATGCTTCAGATGCTTCTAGATGTTCCGTCGTTGATCCAATGGAGACGAAACAAAATTTGTTGGAAAGCTGACTCAAAATGTTACAATTCATATGTTGGGCTCAAAGAATGAGTCA
>JAWWMW010067504.1:0-14999 GCA_035048345.1 Echeveria elegans | reverse complement strand
AAGACTTGTATTGATCTGTAGTTTCTTCTTTCCAGAAGATTGAGTTAGCTGATAAGGAAAGTCATTTTGGGGACTCTATTCATGACACGCTTTTTTATTAGAAAGGGTTGCATTTCAACACAGTTTCAACTTTCAACCATACCTGGAATCTCAATATGACTTCTTTTTTTTTTTGGACGTGTATGTTGGGCGAAATGCTGATTAGGCGACACGTGAACATTTTATGTATTTTAATTACTTTTAAATCATTATAATTATGTTTAAATGAAAAAAGTGGTAAAACTGAAACTTTTTTTGGAAGTGTGGTTCTGGCAAAATTGGAAATTTTCCCAAATGATAGGTTCCAATTTTTATTGATAGTTAGTTTTAATTAATTGTAAAATACATCAAAAAAATTACTACTCCCGCCTTCCTATCATTTTTTTCTCATCTTTTTTGGAGTTTTGTCGTCTCAAAATTTACTAGAAAGATTTCTCTCACGTCACACACTATCTCCAATCTATTTACTTTCCACTCATCTTCTTTCCTACGTTTATCTAACACTATCTAACTTTTTCAAAAAACTGTGATAATTAAAATGATAACTTAATTTTGAAACAAATGGAGAACATGATTACAAATTTAGGATCTGCGCCGTAAAATTTGAAGAGATTTCCTTGGTAGCAAAAGATGTGAACCAGTTGACAAATAATACATTTAAAGGCCGTATCAAAGATTTTGACACTTGGGGATCAATTTGAACTTGACACACTTGCCTAGTTATGCGTACGCTTTAATGATACTTAGATAAAAGATTTCGTACACATTTCAATAATATAGAGTACTTTTCATTCCCACAAATCGATATACGTTACACGGAGCAACGCGGTACGACATGCAGAAAAGTATACTAACGAATTTAAATGAGTTATTCTGTACTACAAAGATAGAGCAAGACGTTAACGAGATTCAGTTTGAGATGTACGATTGAATAACATTTTAATGGTCAGGACGATGAATTATGCAAATAAGATTCAGTTTGAAATTTAACACAAAAAGCTCAGTAAAGCATAGTTACACATACCTGCTAAGTGAAGCGTTATCATACATATTCAGCCTCTCAAAGAAAGCAAGAGTGTAATATGTAAACCGGTCCACAACAGACACACCAACCTGGATCCAGTAAATAAGAATGCCTAACATTACTTTGAATCTTACGACCATCTGTTCAAGCAATATATAAAAGTTGCAATATCTGGTACACTTGACATCAGCAGATCTCAAATAGAACAACTTCACATACATCAGAATCCAGGTGATGGGAATATGAGTTCTCTCCTTTCTTGCTACTTCCGATAGCCAGAACACCAGGCGATTGGAGCTTCATCCATAAACATAATCAACGGTCAGTACTTAGTTCACTTTAGATAAGCAATGATCTAGTCAGTAAATGATCCCAATCGTCAATGACCGAATGTACAGTAACATTTTGGTAAGGAAGTAGCACTAATGTACATATTACAAACCTGCGAAAACAGTGTCGCAGCTTGGCATGTATCAACCATAATCAGCATCTCCTTGAATCTGATTATAACAGAGCATAAAAGATGGGCTTGTGAGAAAGGTATGGTATTCGATTTACTTAAGTTGAGATGAAATTTGAAAACCATCTTAGTAAAGAAAGCAGCCCATTACAGCAAGTTACCGGCGCTTCTCCTTCATTTGCTTTACTGCATCAGCCAAATCATGACTCTGAAGCTCTTCGGAGTCTTGGAATTTAAGAAATTCATCGCCACCATGACCAGTCATGTATAGAAGAATATGACTTCCCTCGTCACTTAAAAGTCGCTTTGATCTGGGAACAGCAGCCTCGTGTCGGCCAGTCAGAACTCGTAAGAAATTTTCGACAGTGACCTCATAGCCTCTGTAATCAACCTGAGAAGTTATGGCGCAAGAAGAAGAAAATATTATGTAGATACACATATGAAAGATAGTTTTCTACATACATAGAATCCAATGCACTTGAAACTTCACCAGTAGTGCGTAAGTAGCTGTTAGAGGAGAATGACTACATGACGACCACAAATGGCCAGTGGCCACCAACTGGATATACAATTATACATAACTACTAACCTCGACATTTTCACCATATAAATTGAGTTTATGATTCTCATTGTTGAAGACTTGAGCTGGGTAGTTATTCCTGGCATTGCAAGCCATATCGTCAGCCAACATTAGTATTATCCTTTCATCTGGTATTCCAAGACGTTTAACTGTTCTGAAACAGCATAACAGAAAAACAAGTACTCTTCTAGCATCAGAGATGAGATACGAAATGAACTTTTTTAAAACAAAAAAGAAGCCAAGCTAAGTGTATCACCTGTACAAGGACAATGTATTAGCCATGTGACGGTAGTTGAACCTGAGTGAATAGCGAAACTCCGTCAGTCAGCTAAACTAGCAACGAATACAAGTTAAAACGTGCTGCTGCGGATCCTCCACATGCTTGTTTTCAAAAGTTTGAAAATTGAAAAAGAGTAACATATCAAAAGCATAAAAGATTCCGTGCTTCAGAACCCTGGAATCAATTCTATAATATCCAAAAAGAGTTTACGATTTCGTTTTCTTAGGTTACCAAAAGCGAGAGGTGCAGACCAAAACAGCCCAGTTGTTGGATGAAGAAGCAGAAGAATAAGCCTCCGAAGTAACAGAAAAGCACAATAGCAGAGCTGCAGCGGCAGCAGCCAATACTGGACGGAGTCTGAAGAGGATCCCCATTTGCTTGCGCTAACCTGATTCCGTAGTCAAACCGCCAATTCGTCGAATCTCTACTCCTCCTGTTCTTATAACTCTACTACTGCAATAGATTAAGCTTCATCGGCTGCCGAGTAGAGCTCGTCTCCACCTCCGCCGGGATTCGATCGGAACGGAACTGTCGCGATAGGAGATCGTCGTGTCGTAGTAGATCAGAGCGGTGCAGCGATGCCTTGGGGTCCATTGTGGAAACGGGCCCATTTATGGCCCAATAACGTTATTTTTATTGATACCATCATCGACCTTATTTTGACAATAAATTTTGGGGAAATTTTGTTGGAAATAATTTCAACTTTCACTAGTTGAGAATAATTTTATTTTAAAATAATTTCTAAATAATTTCAATGTTGATGGGTTTTTGCTCATGACATACCCTTTTTAAATGTAACTTGTTATTTGTTAAAAGCAATTCATAAAAAATAACTAAAAACTAAAAAATATTCAAAACTTCAGAAAATAATTATTAAAAACTTTATTTTTTCTTTAAATAAAATTTTTTACTCATTTTTATTTTTTTTATTACCTTTGTAAAATATATAGTAGGAGAAATTTATTTTTTTTTGAAAAAATCATAAAAAAACTACAAAAATCAAAAAAATCTATGAAAAATCTATGAAAAATTTATCAAAATATGCATTACGTAGTCACTACTTTTTTATTTTAAATAAAAATTTATGCAAAATTTTGATAAATTTTAAAAAAATATATTAAACTAATTTAAAAGAAAAATATTTAAAATCATTATTGTTTTAATAAAATTAAAACTAAATGGATGACTTTTTAATAATTGTTTTCTAAAGTTTTGATTTTTTTGAGTTTTTTTGTTATTTTTTATGAATTGTTTTGAAAAAAATAGTCAGTTACATTTAAGAAGGACAAGTCGCGAACAAAAACCATCAAAATTAGGATTATTTAGTAATAATCTAAATAATCTAAAATTGGGATTATTATATTAAAGTTGAGATTATTTCCAACAAATTACTCTTATACTTTTTCCTATCTTGCATTTTTGATTGTTTGTTTTACAGTGAAATGATTCTTTCACTCGTAAATTAACTATCTGAACTTTTGTGTATCTTTTAGTTCTTTTTCGGATAAGAACTGCATCTTCTTTTTGTGTATGTGGTGCTTTTTGGTGATTTTTGTGATAGAGTCATTGGAATTAGTAAGGGATGATGTTATTGTATAAGGACAATTTTCAGTAATTAAGGAAGGGAGCGGTGGTTTCGTGATTCCATCGGAAATACCTATTTACATAAATATGGGTAAGCCACATAGCCCTCATGTTTACGTGTAATAATTGATGTTGTTAGTTCATATTCGAATCAAAAAATATTTTTTTTGATGAACGGATATAAGTAGTACAAGAATAACTTTATATATTTAGTTATATCAAGTACATAATTATCAATTAAAACACAAGGTCTCGCGAGAATAACTTCATGTAATGCACACCTTTCACGAGCCAAAGACGGGAATAATATAAGGCATTCACACCCGGAGGCCGGAGGAATGAAAAAGTCATCTAAAAAGAGAGTAAAATCCCCAACAGAAAAATATGAATTATATGAAAAAAATATTAGGGTTAGAATGGTAAAATATGAATTATTAATGAAAAAATCAAATTATAAAAATGTCATGATATTGTCCCACAAAAAATCTCTAAAATTTTGTTATGTACATATCATGCTTAGCCCAACTAGGAAACTAAAATTTGAGTTTATTTTAATATAAACTGTTGAATTAATCAAATCAGCGATTAAGTACTCTTGTCACACACAAATTTAATATTTTTCTTAAGCCTCGGAGAACAAGGCCTTACTTATAAATATTTTTATTTTAATTTAAATAACGATGAATATGATAATTAAAGTGTAGAACCGGAGTAATGGTCTACTAGACAATATCAATATCCCGTTCATGTAATTATGTAACAAAAATATCTTCCAGATATGGTGTAATATTAAAGGCAGCAATAAATGTCTCAACATTGATGGCAAGTTTTTATTATATAAATAACGATTTATTCAAAGCAGATAGACTACAACTTATTAAAATTAGATTCATGTCTTCTTGGTTTCCTTCGCTCTTCTTTAACTTAAGATTATGTATACTGACAATTCACATCCTAAATATACTTTATTTGGTCGCTTCGCAAAATCCACATGTCACATACATTTGTGATGGAACAGCTTTTCCTGAATTTTGCAATAAAACACTACACTCGGATTTTCGTAGCGACACTACAAATATTTCAAATATTGGTATCAAATACATAGACTTGACATCTCAAAGTGCTAATACAGTTATTCAATATATTTCAATATTGTCTGCACGACCTATAAATATTTTGAAGGTACCTCAATTCAAAGTGTGCACAACTAAATACCAAGAAGTGACGAACAATATGTTACAAGCAAGACATATGTGGCAGGCTTCGAATTACTCGGGAGCAAGAGATGCGGTAGAATTAAGCATTCCTGCATTAATAGAATGCCTAAATCAATTTCATTTCGGAGAGGATCCTTTAATGACATATACTCACAACGTGGTCCTGATGTTGCAAATTGTTGCAAGGCTATGTAAGGTTGCAACGCCTAGGGTTTCGGAACGTTCCGGAACGCTCCTCTCCAAGCAGCCGCAGCAGCTAAGGTTTTGTGGCCTCGAAAGATCTGAAATGACACGTGTCTACGTTGGGAATTTAAAAGATAGGGTTACGAAGCGGGACCTTGAAGACGCGTTTCGTGCATTTGGAGTTATTAGAAGACCTTGGGTCGCTAGAAGGTCTCCTGGTCTTGACTTTGCCTTTGTAGAATTTGATGACAGCAGGAATGCACAACATGCCATTCGCGAGCTAGATGGTAAGAATGGCTGGAGAGTTGAACTGGCTCACGATAATCGGGATGGAAGTGGAGGTGGCCGTGGTAGAGACGGTGGTGGTCGTTCAGGAGGTGGTCGTGGTCGTTCAGGTGGTTCTGATCTTAAGTGTTATGAGTGTGGTGAGACCGGGAACTATGCCCGTGAATGTCGTTCACGTGGTGGAGCTGGAAGGCGTCGCAGCCCTGTGGCTAGATACCGACGCAGCCCTAGCTATGGGAGGAGGAACTACAGTCATCGCTCTCTGCCACCAGTGAAGCGCTCTCGTCGTGGTCGTAGCACCTCCCCTCACGGTCGGGGTGCTTCTCCTCGTGTTCGCAGCATCTCTCCTCGCGGTCGTGGCTATAGCAGGTCACCGCCACCGTATCGACGGCGTGAAGAGGTGTCAGCTGCCAATGGAAATGGTATAAAGGATAGGCATCGCAGGGTGCGATCATAACAGAACTAATGCACTGTATCTCATTAGAGTTTCGTAGTTAAAAGTGTTTGGGCAAAAAAGTAATACTAGAATGAATGAGCTCCTAAAAGAGTTTCTTGCACAAAAGAGAGGCATCAGAACGAAATGCTAATGAGAAACTCTAGCTTGTTGAATGTTTTTATGGTTGTTGGATGGCTTAATGAGTATCGTATCGAACCTTGAATTTGAACGGTTTGGTTTGATTTCACTTTGCTTACTACATTATATATCTTAACTGTATGTGGGGCACTAACATTCCCACCGTCAATATTTCGTTAACTATCCTGAATTATCATAATATAACTAACGTATTGTCCGTCGTCCCGACGGGTATGCATCATTCCGAATGTGCAACGAACATGTCAAATATGAGCGAGACTCGATCGATCAATTTTTGGACTCGTGTGGTCCGTCTAATTTAAAATTTAAAATTTTAGATTTTTAATGGGCCGGATTTGACCCTTGTGTTATGTGAAAATTTAAACAGATCCGTGTAATTTAAAATTTAAAATTTTGGATTTTTAATGGGCCGGATTGGACCCTTGTGTTATGTGGAAATTTAAACGGATCCGTGTGATCTGTGTAAATTTAAATTTTTAATGGGCCGGACTGGACCCGTGTGTTTCTCTGAAAATTTAAATGGGTCTGTGTAAATATAAATTTTTAATGGGTTGGGTTGGGACTGTGTGGTTAAAACTCAATCAAATGGAATTTTTAATATTTAATTTTTAATGGGTCACACTGGGCCCATGTGATCTGTGTAAATTTAAACGGGTCCGTGTGATGTGTAATTTTTAACTATTAACTTTTAATTTTTAATGGATCGGGCTCGAACTGTGTGATTTGTGTAAGAATAAATTAAAAACTTAAAGATATGTGCAAAATTCATATTTTTTAGCATCCATCTCCTCAATCATCTATTCTGTTATATATACAGATAGATGCAGTTGAATGTAATGTTGCAGTGGAGCCTCAAGATGTTCAGTGAACTGCATAGATAAATGAAATTTTTATTGAAATGTATCACAAATAAGTATTTAATATTATGAAAATATTAGCGTGAAATACTGTTCTTAACAGTGCGGTATATTGGTATAACCACATTTCAAAATTGTTCAGAAAAACGATTTATTTTCCTAGCGAGATTTTATGAATCGGCCATGGACGCTTCGAAATATATATATTCAGAGCAACGTCTAGCTGATCTGAATTCTTACATATATTGCTTTTAAAATATAAAACTGTTAGAAAATATGTTTCCAACACAAACTGTAAATATCCAAGTGTCAAAGAGACCAAAGTGATGCTTCTGATGCCGTGCTTGGAACATGTGTGGAGGTCGACACCATGAAGCCCCTACAAGACCACGATGTCCCTTCACGACCATCTGAGGCAGCCGGTGGTGACGCATCGGAAGAGATCATAGCTCTCGAGGCTCCATTGCAACATTACATACCCTTGCAACAATATGCAACATCCGGACCACATTATGAGTATATCTCATTAAAGGATCCTCTCCAAAATGAAATTGATTTAGGCATTCTATTAATGCAGGAATGTTTAATTCTGCCGCATCTCTTGCTCTCAAGTAATTCGAAGCCTGCCACATACGTCTTGCTAGTAACATATTGTTCACCACTTCTTGGTATTTAGTTGTGCACACTCTGAATTGAGGTACCTTCAAGATATTGGTAGGTCGTGCACACAATACTGAAATATATTGAATAATTTTGGTAGCATTTTTATATGTCAAGTCTATGGATATCATACCAATATTTGAAATATTTGCCGTGGCGGTACGAAAATCTGAGTATAATGTTGTTTTGCAAAATTCAGGATAAGCTGTTCCATCACAAATGTACGTGACATGCGGATTTTGTGAAGCGACCAAATAAAGTATAGTTTGGATGTAAACTGTCAATATGCATAATCTTACGTTAAAAAGCGAAAGAAACCGAGAAGACATGGATCTAGTTTTAATACGTTGTAGTCAATCTGCTTTGAATAAATTGCGATATATAAAATAAAGCTTGCCATCAATGTTGACAGATTTATTAGTTGGACGATTTTGAATTTAGTGCAAGCCTTTAATTACATCATAAATCTTGAAGATATTTTTGTTATATAGTAATAAATGAATATGAGATTATGTTCACCGGGTGCACCATTTTAATTTAATGTCATTTACATCTGTATTTAACATAAATTAAGTAATTATATATACTTACGATCGAAATTACCGACCAGACCGTCACATACAATGATATATATTGTACTAGCTGCGCTTCCGTCGTCCCAACGAAATTTTTTTCGTAGCTCCATTTGATTCACCTAAAAATGTTAAATGTTTTCCACTTATTTTTTAATGTTAATTTTTAATTTTTTAATTTTTTAATTTTTTATTTAATGGGCCGGACCGGCCCCGTTATTTTTAATTTTAATGACATATTTGTGGCTAATGGTAGAGAGAAGGGTAAAATTAAAAATTTAGGTTTAATTATACATCTTTTTTCTAATCTTTTATAAATATTGATAAAGTGAATAATTTATAATACATAATTTGTTAACCGTCATGAACGGTTAGGGTAAGGATCTAGAAAAATATTAAATGTTTGTAAGACAAAAAATACTTAATATAATTATATAAACCGTTGATTAAACAGATTTATTCAAATCGAGAGAAAAAAACAGATTATATTAAAAAAAATAAACTTAAAATTTAGTTTCCTACGGTCAAATTAGTCAAACTAAACTTGAGATGTATTATTGGACTCTGATCTGAACTAAGTCCCTACTCCGTACTGTACTTATAGATGCTGAAATACTTATGAGACTGATTCAGTCTGAACCGAAATATGTTCATTTCTTTAAATCAAATATCACAATTCATGTTTCATATTCTAATGGGACCATTTCCCTAACTGGTACCGAATTTATTCGGCTAATGTACACTTGCAGCATATCATAGAGAGCTTATGTTTCATTTTGTGCTGAAAGCCGCAGCAATACTTTCAGCTGTAGATTTGGGTAGTACTTGAGACCTGATACATGATGCTGATTGCTGGGTCTATCATTTCTCACTCAGGAAGCTTTAGAGCAGCAAAGGCTTGTTACTAATCATGCAGTCGCGCATGTTCTTCTACACACTGCATGCATTACAAACACTGAGACTGTGATGTTTCTCAGTAATGTACTTCTCTGTTGGTGAGCCGCATGGAATTAGTGATATGGGTGGATCATACAGGTCCAAGGCCTAGAAAATCAATCAATTTGCTGTTGTTATTCATGTAGCTGAAAATGGCCTCAGGTTCAACAACCATATCCCTGTCATCCTTAAGCACCTTCAGCTTCTTCTCCTCGTCAAGAGCAGAACCTTCTGAGTCTGAGACCGACTTAACTGACTGATGTGTATTCAAATCTGTCAGGTTTCCTCCTACAAAGTGCATCAGTCTCAGCAAGCATATTGGAGGTTCAGAAATGCAGTGATCAGTCCAATATAACAAACCGCATACCTTTACAGGAATTTGGCGTTGGAGACTTGGCAAAGAGACACGGGCGTGCTCGAACTGATGTGGGAGTGAGTTTAAGTTCAACGCAAGTATTAGAGACCGTAGTGACAGTGGACTCATCACTACAAGCAAAAAAATTGTTGGCAGAGATTGGATTAGGCTTCAACCTCTTGAAAACACAGTTGACACTGCGCTCTCTTTGTTTTCTTGCCATGACAACGTGCCAGTGATTCTTAACAGCATTGTCTGTTCTTCCTGGTAACAGTTTAGATATCATTGCCCATTTGTTTCCGTAAAGCTTATGAGATTGTAACAACTTCTCCTCCTCCTCGTCTGAAAATGGCCTCTTGTTGATCTTTGGGTCTAGCTGGTTGAACCACCTAAGTCTGCAACTCTTACCTACAAGTTAAGGTAAGGACACTCGTTCAGATGAAATTTTTCTTATTTTCGATATTGAAGTACATAACAAGTATTGCCCATCAGGACCTAACCCGATTGCGATTAGTAAATGATAAGAAGAACGGATATTTGGAGGCAATCAGGTTCGAATCATGATGGGCACGCCATGTATTGATCATAGTTATTAGAAGATTGAGAAAATAAAATACCCGATCTCTGAGGAAGATGCTGAGCAATTAAGTTCCAATCTTGAGGACCGTACTGATGAACAAGGTCAGCAAGCTTAGCATCCTCAGCTGGTCTCCAATGTCCTCTGGCACAAAACTTGCCAACTTTCTCATTTCTTCCTTCTTTAATAACTACCTCATCAGCAGCACCTTCTTCTCTAATGTTCTCGATTTCGCTCTCTGTGTAATACCTCTCATTCAAATCAAACTTATCCCTCGTCTGGTCCAGATCAAAAGCAGAACCTGATTCCCTCTTGGAAAGAAAAAGTTGGGAAGGGCTATTCTGCTGGTCTTGTAGTTTCATTTTCATTTTAACACCTAATGAAAATATTTGATGTGTTGCTTGTTCCGAGCTTTTTTTAGAGCAAATAAAGTTTTGAAAGAAGAAATAAATTTGTACGAGAGTGGGAGTCCGTGGGGGTACTTATGGAGAAGGATTAAGGATGATGAACTTGTTTGTAGATCGAGCTAGCTACAGCTTAAAAGATAGGGGCGCCGCACGTGCAGGTGTGGCATTGGGAATAGGCCATGTGTTTTTCATTTTGGCTTTTTATGGTTTCTTGTTGGTGTCTGTCTTTCTGCTCTCTGTTAATGTTGGAGATGTACCAAACCCTGTCTGTTTTTTTTTTTATTCCTTTCTCAAACCTAATTCATTTGCTAGATTCATCATAGTTGATAGGACATCAATCATTGTTTGTTTTTCTTCCATCTAAAAACAATATTAATCATTTTTATAAATCTATAACTAATCCCTAATATAACATGTAATATTAATCCCATGGCATGATAAAAAGTTTTTCAAGGGTGATTTTGAGGTTTGTCTGGTACTAAAACGATGTATGAGTAATTTTCAGAACAAAAGAAAATAAAACGTTAAGGAGGTAGATTTAAGTCATAGTCCTTTCAGCCTTTTTGAAAGACAGAAGGACATGGAGGGGGCAGCGGCAGCCATTGTTGAAAATATGTGCTATAAAACACCAAACTATATAAAGGTAAACATGACTTTATTTGACTCAAAACCATGATTTTCTTCACAAACGAATCTTTTGAAGTTTTAAATAATTGACGTAAAGAAGATAGGGAGAGGAACACTCTTCAAAAATCAAACATTTGTTCTTACGTGGACAAAAGTCTAAAAGATTAATTGAGGAATCATCAGTCAAATGCATATGTCATGTCTTTTTAACTTGTTGTCATTCATATAATTCATTCGAGATTTTAGTTATTCAGTGCGTTCCATAATATTGTGTACGAATATGGATACGAAGACTAAGAAATACAAAAAAAATAAGAGGGAGTATGTAATGATTAAAGAAAGAGAATGTTTGTGTGAGAAAAATGAGGGATTTGATTGATAATAAATGGTGAATGATTGTAAAATATGAAATTAGAGGTGTCAAATGGGCGCGCAGGGTAGGGTATGGACGGGCATGTAGGTAGAGGACAAAAGAGGGTAGAGGGTATAAAAGGGTAAGGGTATAAGTGGTCGGGTACCAAAAGGGCAAGGGCGACCTTTAGTGCCCTCTTGACCTTCTCCACACACCGGTCAATGCCGGAGTCACCGGTGGTCAACGCCGGTCAACGATGGTCAACAGATGTTGTTATTGTTGTTGGATGTTGACAAAAGATAGTAAGAGGGCAAAGGGCGGACATAGGGCGTCATAATTATAAAAAGGTATTAAAGGGTAAAAGTATTAAATGAGCGAGTATGAAAGGGTATTTATAGGGCGGACATAGGGCGGGTTGAGGGTGGGCAAAGGGCGGAGGACATTTTTGACACTGTGAAATAATGATGGAAGATAAAGTATGTATGCGAGTGTAAAAGTGAAGATAATAATATTTCATTTTAGGAAGTGTAAGGTATATTTTGAAACGTTCAAAAAGAAAAATGTAAGAAATATTATGACATGAATGAATTAGTAAATTGTATCCTGATAATTTATGATACTCATAAATTTGTAGAGTCTATTAAGTTAAGTTCTGATTGACACCAGAGATGCACGATCATGTGAGTTACAAAATTTTCAACCGGTCACGTTGGAGGCCCTCGTAAGAGCTTGTGTTACCCAAATTAGTAGTGGTGGATCCAAAAACTTTTTTCACTGGGGTCAAAAAAATTTGTTCGGGTGAACAATGGCTTAAATATTGTTGGACTCTCAAATTTGAGTTACTTGAAATGATATCTGCTTCATTTTGTTTGGAATATGTCATTTAATGTACACTAAACTTATAAATCATAAAATCAATAAGGTCAAAATTTAAATTTTATGGGGGTCATTGTACAAATATAATACATATTAATCAACATTTCACCAACTTCAATGGGATCAACCCCTACTTGTGTTGTAGGTCCGCCACTGCAAACTAGGGTTAGGCAAGCAACATTTGAGAAAGATAAGGAAACAAATTCGAACTTCCTATTGTGATTTGTGAGACACTTAGATTTACTTGGCTACACCATTCTGATTTAATGCACTCGTAAATCCTTCGCATGATTGCATCTACAATAAGAGAATATATATGCCGAATTGTGTATGATAGATCAATGCACTTCACTATCGTATTCCTTGAAAGGGGTACTACAACACGTGAAGAAAACTTGAGATAGATTTCCCATAACGATTTGCACGAGGTTGTTAAGATAATTAGGTCATACTGTTAAATAACCATATCATTTCTACTCCATTATAGATATAATGACGTCAAGCCGATAAGCTAATAGTACTCACTATCAAAGGTTGGTGTACATCAGTTTTCTTTGTCTAACTTTCCGATGATGCCTTAATTTTCTGCATCCACTTTTGAAAACTTTTGCAACACTGTTTCAGTATTTTGTTGTTTTGTCTTTACAGATTTGATTTTTTTTTTCAAATAGTTTTTTGACCTGATTTGTTTAGTATTAACAAGTTAAGTTTGTTCATCCAAAATGACACATGGTGGAAAGGGGCCAGAGTGGTTGACGATAAATCTTATGTCTATTTAAGTTAAATTGCTTGATTTCAAACTTTTTTTTAAAAATCAAACTGAATATGCTTCAGTAATATGTGCGGATTCAGTCAAGAACGGCTTTGCTAAATCCGTTTCATCAAGAAAAATAAATAATCGAACTAGGGGCTTGCACAATGCACAATGCACAATCAAAGAATTAGTTAGTAAGTGGAGTAGTTAAGAGTGTGTAAGATCGATGTAACCTGGCTTATTTTTATTTAATTAATCTCGAATATAAGCATTGGTATTTGGTATGGAAACATGTGCCTTTTTCGTAGAATCCAAAGCCTCGATCGATGTTACACAACAAGAACACACAGTATAACAAATTTTAACTTCCTAGAAACTAAGCTGCCTTGCATTTTTTTTTTCTTTACACAAAAAGGTTGTTATCTAAGTATGTGCAGTGTAGTTTTTGTAGCTGTCAACTAGCCAAATAGATTAGATATACAATCCTCTACTTCATTAATCTGATCAGCGCCTCAGCGTAGCAGCCAGCCATTTATATTCCTTTGAACAACAAGGGACGATTCAACAAACTTACTGTTGCTTTCGTTGAACGCACCATAGTTATGAACAAAGATTCTTGTATACGGCCGGGTCTTATGATCGATAATTAACAATTTGACTAGTCATAAATAGAGATTAGATCACATAAGAATTCATTTTATTGTATTGTGTGGACAGAGAGGTTTTTTTGAAGACCACTAATTTAACAAGGACATTAGGACAAAATCTAAATCATTGAATATTTTTGATCTCACGGCTCCTTCCCATCATCTCCCTACTTCGTCATCAGCCTAATTCAATGAACAGCCGCCACCGACCTTCTCATCATCATCTCACCGACCTCGTCATCACCCTAAAATCAACATTAAGTCATCTTCCCTCTGCCGCCTCTTCCTCGTCCCAATCATCGGATGAAGATGAATGGTGCAAACCACCTATCGAATTTGATTTTAGGGACAATCAATATTCTGTTTCGACGAAATCGAATTCCTAATTTGAAATACTGCTACCCAACATTTCTATGGTGTTTTTATTTTCTCGTTTTCATTGAACATCAGATTTTAAAAATAGATTGTACTTGGTGGGGTGGTAGACAGAACCACACGAAATTGAAACAAAATTTTAAAGAACTTGAGTGTGACGGTACTACATCGAAACAACACTTGACTTTTTTTTGAGGGATAATTACGGGAATCGTGTGTCGATTATTCCCCGCACGGTAGATATTTAAGAGAACAATCAGGAACAAAAATCGCCGGTGATTTTAGAGTAACATACCATTTAAAATCAATTTTAATCGGAGCCATTAATTATTTTTTAAATATAACGGTAGATATTTCGTCCTTCCATCCTCCAAATAATAATATGCTTATCTCAATAGAACTTTTTTGTATGTGGACATAGAAACTATTCCTATTCGTTCATTTCAATTAATGGGGGATCCAGATTTAATGAATATTTAACACTCGTTTAAAAAAGGCATAAAGGTAATATAAATCTATCAAATCACAGATTATCAAGTAATCTCAAGATGTTTGTCTATTAATTGTGGAGGGTGTATTTGATTTTTTTTAATAATAATAATAGGGGTCAATTATAGGTAAAAAGTGATTTATTTGCTTAAATAAACTACTTTGAAATACATCACTTTTCAACTTGAAATACACTACTTTTGATTTATTTTCAAATGAGATACTTTTTGGTGATTCATTTGAAAATACACCACTTTCAAATGAAACA
>JAWWMW010067494.1:0-15001 GCA_035048345.1 Echeveria elegans | reverse complement strand
ACGGCCCAAAAGGTAACCTGGCCCAATAACTCGAGGTTTTCTTTATTTATTTTGATAAAAAAGATGATGAAACTAAGACTCCGTTTGGTTGCGGAAAAAAAAGTGAGAAAAAAATTTTAAAATAATTTTTTCATGAGAAAGTTTAAGGAAAATTTGATCTCATTTTGCTTATTTTTTTCATTTTTTCCTTACAACCAAACACACATTTCATTTTCACTAAAAAAAAAAAATCTTTAATTTTTCTTTTCCTCTCATTTTTCCCCGCAACCAAAGGGCCTAAAAAAATTGAAGTTACTACCAGTATGAATTCTATTGAATTTTCCTTAGGCAATTGAGAAGCCCAAAATTCACTTAACTATATCAAATGAAGATAGAAAAATGTTCTATCCAGTTGTTGATGCTTTGAGCGGTCGACATGCAAATGCTTACTTAGATGCAAGCTTATGTTCATGGCTTCGATTCTTTTGTTCCACTTTCCCTTTTTGATCCCTTCTTTTTCTATAGTGGTTGTACATATACAGATTGGTGCTTATTTTGAGTTCGTTATCGAGGATGGCTTCATCTTTCGAGGTACTAAATTATTTGTTTCCGATTGCAGTCTTCGCCTCCAACTTATTTGGGAGTTGCATAATGAAGGACATGTTCGATTTAAAAGAATTTTTTAGCAATCGACAGTATAAATAAGAGAGTCTTCCATCTTCGTGGGTCGTCGATCTATGCTAAGTTTTAAATTCATACATTCGACGACAAACAAATGCACAAATTTGACGGTTCAATCAGTCACACAAAGGTGATAATCAGACGAACGTCAAACAGTCGTTACAAGCTATTGACTGCATGTGTTGACTAACTCGAAGAGCATAGAGCAGAATAGTTCAGACTCAGTCTAGACTAGTGGACATCAGGATGAGGTCTTGTATCTAAGGACAAATGTTTTCTTAGAATATCTCTTCACTAGATTAATTCTTAGGTCGAACATTACATGATGTAAGTATTGTGTCATAATTTATCCCATTAGTGAATTATTTCCATCGGGCTTGTAGAGAAGCCCCGGGACTAAGCCTTAAAGGAGTATAACCGGGTTATCAATTCATGTATCATTTAAGTTTCTGTTACATTAACTTACAATCTAAACTGAGTTGACAAAGACATTGAATTATCAGAATCCTAAACAATAATTAAACGAAGTCAATTTCAAGTACAATAAGCTGACATCTCGTAAGATTGGCCCTGTTGAGATTGTTAAGAAGATAAATTCAAATGTGTATCATCTTCGCTTGCCCAGACATGTTCATACCTCTGATGTGTTCATTGTCAAGCATTTGATCCCGTTTGTTGGAGACTCTTTGGATGAGGATACAAATTTTAATTCGAGGGCAAATCTTCTCAACTCCGGAGGGAATGATGCAGACCAGTTGGTGTTGGCATATTTTGAAATGAGTTAAAGCGACGAATGAGGAGTTCTCGGTGTCAAATTATCATAACTCGTTTCAAAGGGAACAAGCCAATGATCAATTTTTCATCAACAATTAGCAGGTTTTGTACTTTTTGGGTCATTCCACATTGTTTATATTTTCAATTTTTTACTATTTTTAGTAATTTTCATTTTAGCATTTTTGTTTTTTTTTCCTATTTAAATAAACTTTTTATCATTATATTTATTTATTTATTTTGATTGTTTTAGTTATATTATTCATGGATAGCGATTCCGGATCAATGATCGTTTTTCCATTAGTAATAAAATTCATGAATTCTGTATTACAGGCGATAGTTTTGTACTATACATTGATTCCGTTTTTGGGAAATTTGGATAAAAAATAAACTTTTAATCGTTTTAGAAGATGTCTATTTTTTATTATTAGAAAATAAATTAGAATATTTCCCTTCTACATTGCTTCGATGCGTTTACTCTGCATCGTCATCAGATATTCTTCATATACGTTTTTTTAAAGAGTTTTCATAATCCACGCCTAAGCGAGCACTTGATAATTACTCTTGTCTCATGTGTTTGAACCCCTTCATTAAAAAATTAAAAAATGACGCGTTTTAAAATCCGTATCCTCATCAGACGATGAAGCCATTTTAAAGCCAAGCATACTTGCTTAGATTTGGATGTATAAGTAAAAAATGGGGGGTCGATCGACTATCCAAATGAATGAAAATGACACAATTTGACTATTTTTAACATGTTCATTAATCCAAAGTAGTTGGTCAAAGCATTATTACAACAACAAAAATCCTGCAAAGATTTTCATTTACACAAAATAAACATAAACTAAAGAGGCGGGCCCAACCGCCCAAGCATGGTCCATCCGGCATTGACATTCAACGAAACCGATCCCAAATTAAAAAAACGAATCGGCCCTCATTCCCGTCCAAATGAATGCATGCCAGCACGTGCTCACACATTCCAGAAATTCAAACAAATGTACCAAACGCCCCATTAAACTTAACACCGTCTTAACTAAAAACTTACTCAGCCAAGTAATCCCACCATACACAAGCCTAATCTGAATCTCGCCCCATTTCACGACCACAATCATTTCAAAGCCATTTCGCTTATCTACACCCACCGCCCCCTGCCATTGGTCCTCTCTCTCTCTCTCTCAACCCTTTCATGGAATCAGTTTCTCAAAAATCCCCAATTTCATCTTCTGGCTTTGTGAACGGTTGTAGTTGTTGTTAAAGTTGTTGGCTTTAAATCGGGATTTTTAGCAATTTAGGGTTTCGAATTAGGGTTTGGTTTTAATTGATGGATCTTACGCTAGCGCCAGTACGTTTGCTGCCGCTAGGGTTCAATTCGCACGATACGGCGTCGTTACAAGCGAGTTCAAGCTTCCGGACGCGGCGATCGAGGTTCGATTCGCCGGCGGAGATGGATCTACTGGACCGGAAGCGGAACGAGGAGGATGGTGAAGATTATGTTGTCGATGATGATGGTGAGGAGGAGGAGTTGAAAGATGAAGATGATAACGGAGACGAGGGATTCAGCTTCTTCGGACACTCGATGAAGATGAAGAGGCATAGAGAGGATTCGTCATCGTCATCTTCCTCGTCGTCAAACCGGTCAAAGAGAGCTGCCATTGACGGAGGGTTGGAAGCGAGGCGTGTAGCTGTTCACGCTTGGGGGAATCAGCCTATTCATTTGGCTGATCCGGATGTGTTTGAGATTATGGAGAAGGAGAAGAGGAGACAGTGTAGAGGAATTGAATTAATTGCTTCGGAGAATTTCGTATGTAGAGCGGTGATGGAAGCGTTAGGAAGTCATTTGACTAATAAGTACTCAGAAGGGATGCCCGGATCGAGATACTACACAGGAAATCAGTACATTGATCAGATAGAGTTGCTTTGTTGTAAGCGGGCATTGGCAGCTTTTCATCTGGAGCCGGACTTATGGGGTGTGAATGTGCAGCCTTATTCGTGTACTTCGGCTAATTTTGCGGTGTATACTGCTTTGCTGCAGCCAGGGGATAGGATAATGGGGTTGGATTCGCCGTCTGGTGGGCATTTGAGCCATGGATATTATACGCCAACTGGGAAGAAGGTGTCTGGAGCGTCTATTTTCTTTGAGAGCTTGCCTTATAAAGTGAATCCACAGACGGGTTATGTTGATTATGATAAGTTGGAGGAGAAGGCGCTTGATTTTCGTCCAAAGTTGCTTATTTGTGGTGGAAGTTCTTACCCAAGAGAGTGGGATTTTGCAAGGTTTAGGCAAATTGCGGATAAGTGTGGGGCAGTGCTGTTGTGTGATATGGCGCATATTAGTGGCCTCGTTGCTGCAAAGGTTTAACTGCTTTCTCATCTTGTTATTACATAAAACGTTGACGTTAATGATTTGATTGTTTACTATTAAATTGTTAATTTTTTTATTCTGCGCACATTCTATTGTGTGTGTAGTTTTTATTCTTATCTTAGTTGGGATGAAGATTTAGTCTACGCTACGCATCGTATATTGGGATCCTCTTTTTGTAGTCGACTAGTCGCATTCAAAAGTATATTCTTAAAATGACAATTTTAGGTGGTAATGGGTTTCTTTTCGTAAATATGCTATATGTAAGTTTACAGTTTAACGAATTTTTTGATTCAGTTGTGAATCCAAAAGTTTTTGCAAGGTTCTTCTTTTCTTGGCCATAAGTTCTTTTTCTTCTTTGAGACTTGGCCTGAAAACAGTTATATTTATTTTTTCCTTCTCTTTTTGGGGTTTTCTATGTCTTCTCTACGAGTACCTTATTTTATCATTTAGTACTGGCATTTTATTATCATTAATATTAGTCGATGTTGCTGTTACAGGAGTGCATCAGCCCATTTGATTACTGTGATGTAGTTACATCAACCACACACAAAGGCCTTCGAGGCCCTCGTGGTGGAATTATCTTCTATCGAAGGGGCCCCAAAGCAAGGAAGTCTAGTACATCTTTCTCTAATGGGAGTGCTAAAGACCTTTATGACTTTGAAGAGAAGATAAATTTTGCTGTGTTTCCATCTCTGCAAGGAGGCCCGCATAACAATCACATCGCTGCACTAGCTATCGCCTTCAAGCAAGTTGCTTCCCCCATGTACAAAATGCACATACAGCAAGTCAAAAAAAATGCCCAGGCATTAGCATCTGCCTTGATAAGAAGAAAATGCAGACTGGTGACCGGTGGAACCGATAATCACATGGTCCTATGGGATCTTTCTGCCCTTGGAGTGACAGGTACACATCTAACTGAACTTGTTTATTTTGTCCACTAGTCCTATAAGCTGTAGATGAGTCTTTACTAAGTGCAGTTGCATGTACATGATCTAGTAGGGTGAAGCTTATCTGTTGTAGGGCAAGTAACTCAGTGCTGACATTTTTATAGTTGTTCCACTGTGTGTGATAGGAAGCTTTGTTCAGTGTAGGACTAGACGATTAGTGCCCATTGGCCAATAACAGTGAAGTTAATTGAGTGTTTCATAGATGTGGTTAGTAACATTCTTATAACGGTGTCTGTCCGGGTTGTCATACCAGATTGCATCATGTTATAAGCTCAAAATATTTGTTCTTCTTGATTTAGCTTTATCTTGAAAATGAGCTGAATGTCACATCTTTTAATTGTGTATCAGAAATATTACTATGTGTATCTGAAACTTCTCTTTTGTTTCATGAAGGTCGGTTCTATGAGAAAGTATGCGAGATGTGCCACATTACTCTAAATAAATGTGCTGTGTATAGTGACAATGGTTCTATTTCTCCTGGAGGTGTGAGAATAGGTAAGCGCAGCATTTGCTTGTTTGTATGATATATATTATTGCGCTGCTTCTCATGAAGTCACTCCAAATTTGATATTGATGTGCTTTGTCAGATTCTCGAAAACTATGAATATGACAGCACATTATCTAATGTATTTTGTATTTTAGGTACTCCTGCGATGACCACAAGAGGGTGTTTGGAAGCTGACTTTGAGACTATAGCCGACTTTCTGCTGAGAGCAGCTCAAATAGCCGTAGTTGTGCAGAGAGAGCAAGGAAAACAACAGAAAGACTTAAAGGGCCTTCATAACTACAAGGATATCGCTGATTTAAGAAACCGGGTGGAGGCATTTGCTTCACATTTTGCAATGCCAGGATTTGACATCTGAGTATGATGCAAGTCTGTCCCTACCATTTCACTAAGAATACGTGATTCATTACTCCAGTTGGTGCTTGGAGAGCAGACTCATGAAGGTGTTCCACGACACCAACGAACGGAGAGATCCTCCAAGTGGCTTTTGTACCTGCTGGCCAGTTCAGATGTTGATTTATATAATTTTTTGCCGTTAAATATGCAGCACACGACTAAAGGAATATGGTGGTTTACCCATTTCCTTGGCACATTTGATTTGTTTTCCCGGTAAAGGCTCAACAAAGGCAGCAAAGTGCCCTTCTTGTCCAGAGGTATGCCTGTCGCCCTTCTATATCGGTTTGTCTGCGTCTCTTCGCCGTTAGCCCGTTACCTAGTCATAGTGTCTGTAATTATGAGGATACACTTTTTAATTTTATGTTGAGCCAGTTTTGGCTTTGAAACATTTTTTTTCTCCTTCACCATAAAAAAATCTGTTTGACAAGTTTTCTAAAACTCAAATAATAATTTTACAATTGTTTGTTCCATTGTTTGTTCAGTGGAGTATTTTATTCAAATATTCAGATGCAGTTAGCCAAAAGTTAATAGTTCTAATTAAATTATATAGTTATTAAAGTCTCAATTCATTTCTTCATTTCCTGTACGTTCTGATACCATTATTTTCATTCTCCAGCAATGTATTTTGAATTTCTCAGTTTTGAGAACTTTATAACCTCATGACACACCTCCAGTAATCTGAATGCATTCTTTTAATCACCTTCGTTCGAACATATTCCCGCTCAAAAAAACATCAGATTCCGTCTCAATCACTGTCATTCAAACATATACACGTTCAAAAAAAGACATCAGATTCGTCTATATGTTCAGAACCTGGCAGCTGACTAGCTCAGCCGAACCAAATCGCTTGGAAGCAATTTTCTTCCACACAACTGTGTCACGTTCTGTCTCTGCAATCATTTCTTTGTCTTCAGCATTCAACAATGTCCGGTATGAAGGTGATGGCAATTGTGAAGCCACTGCCTTATGACCCACATCTGCCTGAAGGACTTGTATTTCATGATCAGAATTTCTACTAATGAACTGCAGCAAGCAAATACGGAGATTCAGAATTCGCAGACTCAAACTTGGGAACTTTACCTGTAACCACTTTCCGGGCGTTTTCACCGTGATCGTATACTTCAATAGGTGAATTCGGGTAATATCGATTTTTACAGTTAGTTTTTAAAAAAAATCCGTATTTTACATGTGGTTTTCGGTATAAACTCTTTATTGAAAGATGGAGTTAGGCAAGTCTCAGCCAAATTGTGGTGTTTACACTTGATTTGATTGCATTGATAACAAATCATTTGTGTTGCTTACTTTATCGTATGTGCAAACGTTAGCTGACTACGTCATTCATTAAACTTAACTGCAAAGTGAAAGGGACACCACACTAGTGTAGTGATTAAATTTGCTAGTGAGTTCGCGATCAATCATGCATCACTCACCACCAGGGGATTTAGATTCGGAACAGCTACTCACCCCGTTATAACTCTACAAAGAACCTTTTCATCTAAATGATGATACTATTCATTGCCCTTTTTTATTTATTTCATGTTTTGGATCTCAAAACATTAAACGGAGATTGTTGTATTGAATAGGTAGGATATTGTCCTAAGATGTCAATGCTGCATATTAACGAGTTAGATAATTATGAGGAAAGAAAAATATCAAAACCAAATGCAGACAAAGAATAACATAAACAAACTAAAGTTTGCTTATCCTTTTTAGATGGATGATTTTGATTCAAACTATATCCGATGAAGTACATATACCACATCAGGAATGCATTTTTTTTTTTCACATTCGAAATTCTTGGTGTTTAGTTCCATACCTGAAAATCAGAATGTACAGACACCGTTGTTATTTAATAACAGAAGAAAACCATAGCCCAAAAAACAATTTGTGTTTATTTCTTGAACATAAAACTCAGTTCATAATTAACTTACCGAAACAGATGTTACATTAGACATTAATTTTTATTTAGTCACTCAATGTTTTCCTTATCAAACTCCCGTAAGTGTTCACAAAAGCAATCCCAACGTCTGTTTTTGCACTCTACATTTCCGCATGGACATCACAACTCACAAGTAGGCGACCATTTACACACAATTAATGGAATTGAGTCAACACAATACATCACTCACTCATTCTGAAAAATGTGCCCCACATATTTAGATGTAACGTACGACCCATCCTTAGGTTGACTTCAAAGTAACATATATATACATTACTAAAAACAGGGACAATATTTATTAATTTTCGATCATTAGGGTGGTATTCTATTATTAAGAGAGTCATCATAAACTCTCTTAGATCTTGATTTTTATATCTAATAGTCTTACTATTTTTTCAAGTCTTGAAGTGGAGTAGGTTTAGGTTGAATATGGTAGTGAGAGAGTTTGTGAATGATAAATAAATGAAAAATAAATTGAAAAACTAATCCACCATCTTTATTATATTGACTTGGGAACACCCGACCCAAACCAAGTCAAGCATGCTACAAACCTAACACGTGTCATCAAATTTTGTCATTTTCATGCACCGAAATTAACAGCGGGAACAAGAACGTGGCTGTGAAAACGGTCACATTCACGGTAGAGTTGACTTTTGGAATCTGACATCTCCGCCTCTATCGTGGAATCTGGATTGCGTCCATAAATGAATACATAAATAAACCATGATTTTGCAATTTATACCACCTCATTTTATGTTATTTTTACTATTTTTTATTATTTATACGCATATCCTTCCAAATATCTATTGTTCCATACACCTAAACTCTAAAGAGGTTCTTCACATTTTAAAGAGGATAGAATGATAGAATAAAAGTGGTTGGATTTAATAAATTTAATGACTGAGATTATGAAAAGTGTCAGCAATTAAATATTTAATTAATAATATAAATGGACGACATGTATTATAATCTTAGCTATTAAATTTATTAAATCTAAATATTTAATTAATAAGATTAACTATCGACAAGTGTCATAATCTCAACCATTAAATTTATTAAATTCAACGTCTTGTGTTCTGTCATTCTGTCATCTTTAAATATGATTTTCCTCAAAGAACCTCCCTCCTACACCTAAATGTATATTCTCAGTATGAACATACAAATGGATTTAACGGATAATCAATTACTCCCTCCATTCTGAAATGTTCTTCCTACTTGGGTTGTTGCACATTTTAAAGAAATAATGAGAGTGTGAGAGATAAAATAAGATAAAGGTAAGTGAGTGGAGAATAAAGTATGAAAAAGAGTGTTATGTGAGAGATAAAGTAAAAAATAGGACTGCCCGAAATAGAAACAGAAAGAACAAAATGGGACACCTAAAATAAAAACAGAAAGAATAAAAGAGGACAGAGGGAGTAGTCTCTTATATCAAAAGTTTATATTTCAAGTTCCTTTATGAATGATCAATGATGGATTGGTTGGGTTCGGAACTGTATAAAAATAAAACAAATCTTGGTAGACATTTCCATTTCTTTGTTACTTTGGCCATTCCCTTGCTATCTCAATCTCTAAACCAAAAAAGTTACTCATTTTCTTAGGAAGATACTACAAGGTAATTTCAGCTTTGTAAAAAAATCCAAGTCAAACCAAAGAAAAAGCCAGATTATAAAAATACAAAAAGAAAACAACTATAACACAAAACAGTTATTATATTTAAGTGGTTGGTTTTTTTTTCTTCCTTTGTTTTCGCATGTTTGATAAAATTAGAAAAAACAGACAGCTACAAGAACCTGGACGCATTTTCCACTCCACATTCATCCCCACCTTCCCCATTATAAAAAAAAAATTAACCTCCACAAAACTGGTCAAGAAAAAAACACAAACACATACATATATATACACCCCACACACACCTTTACAGCTTCACTGCAGATTTTTGTATTCTGTCTGAAAAGCGTAGCACCGTCGAGTTTGGCATTTTTCACAAAAAGGGTATTTTTTAATGTTCTTCTTCATTTTTATATAAATAAAAATCTCAGCTTCCATTCTCCGCTTCTGGTTTCTTTATCATTTCTCTGTTGCTTTGTTGATTGAATATTGAAAAAAATCAGAAGAGTGACAGTCAGTGTGACTAAAAAAAGGTTCGATCTTTAATGTTGCTGCTGTGTTGGTGGTGAGGAATTTTGAGAGGAATAGACAATCCAAAATTCGAAATCCAACCCAAAAGGCTGCGTCTGTTTTTCCTCTGGTCCACTTTGGATGGTGTTTATGTAAAGCTTAGAAGAAGCAAAAGAAAGGTGAGGTGGTTGTTGTTCACGGCTCTCATTTGTTGATTCCCAAGAATCAGAATATGTATGATTTTGATTAAACCTTTCTTTGGTCTGTTTTGGTAGATGTGTTTTTTTTGATTAATTTGGTTGTGAATGGCATTTTGAGGCCTGCATTTGGATTTGTTATGTTATTTGGGTTTCCATATGAGATTTTTAGTTAAATTGATGAAAATAAGGTTTTTTCGCTACCTCTTATGCGTTATAAAAGATTTAGCTTTCTTTGTTTGGTTCTGATCACTGTTATGCCAGAACTGTGGAACTGTATCAACTAGTTATATAATTAGAGCTATCAGTCCATATATCACCAATATACCATGATTTTTTGTGAAAATGTCTTAGGTTGTGTTGACTATCGATGATGTTGCCCCGATCGGCCATACCGGTCGTGTCGTTACATTTTTTTCGCACTTGGAAGAGTTAAGTGAATAAGTTGCTTTAGGTGATTAAAATAGCGAAATGAGGTGGTGGAACAATCAATGTGTATGGCTAGGGCCTAGGGAAAGGAGAGGTTTGGAAATTTGGTGCCTTTTGGCATTTGGTGTGTGCATAGTAAGTTTATTCCTCTCGGACTAGGCGATTTTGTTGATCGTTGATTAAACATAGTGGTTATCAGGAAGAGCTTTGGCTATTTGGTTGATTGTTGATTAAACTGAGTAGTTATCAGCAGGAAGAGTTTTATTCTTGGACTTGGTGATTTGGTTGATCTTTAATTAAACTGACTAGTTATAAGAAAGCGAGCATCTGATTCATTGAGTAAGATTGTAGGAGCTGGTCTAACTTCTGTAATGAAATAGATCACAGTGGAATCGGAATCTTTCCTTTCTGACATCTTTTTCTTGTCATCTTTAGTTATTAATTCCCTGACCCTGATTGATGTGTTTTTTTAGTAGGAAGACTTTTAAGCGTGCATAACATTGAACTTATTATGTTTATGTCAATGGACTTGAAAAATCGGACAGTTTTCATATTAGAGTTGAGCTACCTTCTAAACGCATAAAACAATTGTGATATGCTGAAGTCAAGCTAGTGGCACGAAAAAGATGGAATTTTTTAAAAACCAGTTAGCTCTTAAAGTGATTGAGATGATGAATGCAATGAACACCGTTCGCATTAAAAAAGCTTTTCTAGGAATATTTGAATGAAGAATTTTAATTAATTCAGTCAAATTCTCATGTGAGTAGCTAGTTTAATAGTTGTGCTTAATTGGGACGTTACTTGTAAGAAATATCAATTTGGTATCTTATTGTCTTTCATGATTAGTTTGTAGCTGATAAGTCTGACTTGGGTTCCCCATTTTCGAACTTATATAAGAACTTGATACTTGGCATTTATAACAAGTCTTTCGAGTCTTCGGCAACATAGCATTTCAGGTTTTTGGCTGGCTTTGGTTTGTTCTAGTCATTACCAGTATGCTTCAGAAAGATGGCATTTTTCTGTTTCTATATGTTTGATGCATGTTGTTTGTATGATCACATCTTTTGCGTCGAAAAAGATTGCTTTTTTACAATTTTTTTCTCCTCTCTCTCCAGCCTGCAGTGATTAAACATCTAGGGATACTCAGGTGAACACTGAGACAGGCACGTTGTTTACAATGTCTCAGTCGCCGGACAACCAACCGGACACTAAAGAAGTTGATCAGTCATCCCAGCGTTATTCAAATTGTGAACCTTACAAGGTGGGACTAGCTCCGAAGCAGAATTTACTGAAGGAATTCACCTCCACTTTGAAGGAGACATTTTTCGCTGATGAACCACTTCGTCACTTCAAAGACCAACCAAGGTCTAGGAAATTTATCCTGGGAGTTCAGGCAGTTTTCCCTATTCTCGAATGGGGTCGAGATTATAATCTGCAAAAGTTTAGAGGTGATCTTATCGCTGGACTTACAATTGCGAGTCTATGCATTCCTCAGGTATACCTTAGATAACATGCAGACTTGTCTATGAGCGAAACGAATAAATATTCGGATTTCTAAACTCCTATCTTTTGTGACAGGATATCGGATATGCTAAGCTTGCCTATTTACAGCCTCAGTACGGACTTTGTAAGTTCAATTCAGAACTGTTCCGTATATTTCCTTCTTACAGTTTGCTGTGTTGTTTTTTGTTTCTAAGACTTGTGTTTTAACAGATTCAAGCTTCGTTCCACCACTGATTTATGCCTTCATGGGTAGCTCTAAAGATATAGCTATTGGACCAGTGGCCGTGGTGTCTCTTCTACTCGGCACAATGCTCTCCAATGAAATTGATCCAGCAAAAAATCCAGCTGAATATTTGCGACTTGCTCTTACAGCTACATTTTTTGCTGGGATCACTCAGGCGACACTTGGTGTTTTCCGGTTAGTACATCAGTGACTATGTAGCTATTTCAATACTGGTTTTCATTCACGTCAAAACCTGATCAAATCTTAACATGTGTGTGTGTAAAGATTGGGCTTTTTGATCGACTTCCTGTCGCATGCTGCGATTGTCGGTTTCATGGCTGGTGCTGCGATCACAATCGCCCTGCAACAGCTGAAAGGCTTTCTAGGAATTATAAAGTTCACAAAAAAGACCGATATAATATCGGTTATGCAATCAGTATTTAACTCGGCTCGTCACGGGGTATGCTGTCTTTCCTCGTTAGTTTAAAAACATCCTTCTGGTACTGTCAAGTAACTTACCAAACTTCATGCTACATCGCTAACAGTGGAACTGGCAAACCATACTAATTGGATCAACCTTCTTGGCTTTTCTTTTATTCGCAAAGTATCTCGTAAGATTTTTACCATCACTGTCTCGATGAATCATTTCAGCCTTTACAATCATCTGTTTCTCATCTTACTTTGAATCGTCGCAGGGAAAAAGGAACAAGAAACTCTTTTGGGTTCCCGCTATTGCTCCATTGATCTCCGTAATATTGTCTACTTTTTTCGTGTACATTACTCACGCAGACAAGCAAGGCGTTCAGATTGTAAGAACTCTAAATGTTTTATTTTCTTCATTTTATATCTGACAACTGATCAGACATTTTCTTATAATAACCTCTTTTTTTGTTTGTGAAGGTAAAACATATAGAAAAAGGAATCAACCCGGCTTCTCTGGACAAGATTTACTTCAGTGGAGATTATCTTGTAAAGGGGTTCAGAATCGGTATGGTGGCTGGTCTAATAGCATTGACGGTGAGCAGAGCAGATTTCTTCCCTTTGTGGTCATTGGTTTTTTTGTGTGTGAGTAAATGTCATTCATTTGACTTTGAGATACTTTTCGTGCCGTTTCTCTCAGGAAGCGATAGCAATTGGACGAACATTTGCTGCAATGAAGGACTATCAAATCGACGGCAACAAAGAAATGGTGGCATTAGGAGCTATGAATGTTGTTGGTTCGATGACTTCCTGCTATGTGGCAACAGGTACGATTGAGATGCATTTCAGATGTTTTGTTTGTTATTTGAATCGGTAGAGCGAGAAGGTTGTTATATATAACATTGAATCAAATACAGGTTCTTTCTCACGCTCTGCGGTGAACTACATGGCAGGCTGTCAAACTGCAGTTTCCAACATTGTCATGTCTATTGTTGTATTCCTGACACTAGAATTCATTACACCGTTATTTAAATACACTCCGAATGCAATCCTATCATCCATCATCATATCAGCCGTGCTAGGACTAATCGATTACGACGCAGCTATTCTCATATGGAAGATTGACAAATTCGATTTTGTTGCATGTATGGGAGCATTTTTTGGTGTCATTTTTGCTTCAGTGGAAATTGGTTTATTGATCGCAGTAAGTACTTAAAACTCCGTATTCTGAACATTTCAGAAAAATGTTGAGCTCAAAAAGTTTGTGTTTTCTTGAATAGGTCTCCATATCCTTTGCGAAAATCCTTCTCCAAGTTACAAGACCTCGGACAGCAACTCTTGGGAAAATTCCGAGGACAAGTGTTTATAGGAACATTCAGCAGTATCCAGAAGCAACCAAAGTCCATGGACTTCTAATCATTAGAGTTGACTCCGCAATTTACTTCTCCAATTCCAACTATGTTAAAGAGAGGTACTACATATGCGACATGTTTCCTAGCTAATTAATGGAAACTATCCTGCCACAGTTTTGTAAATATGTATTTTTGCAGAATTCTAAGGTGGCTAACTGACGAAGAAGAAGCTGTGAAAAAGTGGAACTCGCAAAGAATCCAGTTCTTGATCGTGGAGATGTCACGTAAGAAAGGAACTAAACCCTCATCAATTTCTTTTTCTCGAACCTTACTTTAAACTGACCTTCGATTCTTTCTGTAGCCGTTACGGACATTGATACTAGTGGTATCCATGCATTGGAAGAGCTTTACAGAAGTCTTGAAAAAAGAGACATTCAGGTAATAATTATAAGCCAACTAATCCCTTACCCCAACGGTTTTTTCAATTTCCATGACTACTGAAAATGAACCTCAGTATCCTCGCATAATTGTGTAATCAGCTTGTTTTGGCGAATCCTGGTCAAGTGGTGATTGACAAGCTTCACGCTGCTGGTTTCCCAAGCTTGATAGGAGAGAACAAGATCTTCCTTACCGTAGCGGATGCAGTGCAGACTTGCTCACCGAAGCTGGTCGAAGAGCCGTAAGAACCCAAAAAAAAAGAGTATCTAAATGAAAAGAAAGCGAAAATAAGCTGAGCTTCTGGTGCATATGTTTTTGTATTAACTTTTTGGAAACAAAAAGAATATAGAGGAAGTGTGAACGTAAAAAGCGATGAAGAGGAAGGGTAGCAAAGCAGCTGAGAGAGTGTGCTTCATCATCCAAGCTTCATTTTAAGAGCTCAATGGATATGGGTTTTGTTTCTATGCACCATTCTTATGTACGCTGAAGTGAATCTTGTAGCAAAAATGGGGGAATGTGGAATCTAAACATTTGGTTATCAGTCAAGAGATAGAATAAAAATAAGGGTTTATTACCGGAAACCACCCGTAAAATACGGGTTTTTCCAATAGTCACCCGTAAAATGGGATATTACCAATAGCCACCCATTAAAATATTTTTTTATCAATAGCCACCCATATAAAAATAATCACTTCAATAAACACCCACCCATTGGAAAATAATTCATAAAAAATAACAAAT
>JAWWMW010067477.1:0-15004 GCA_035048345.1 Echeveria elegans | reverse complement strand
CTCATAGAGTTCCTGGTGATCAAGACAGCCACCGATGTTCCATTCAAACCGAAAGTGATATTGGGGCGACTATTCTTCGCCACCACTGGAGTAAAATTTAACTTTGACAAATTTACATTTACTTTGAATTTACCTAACGCCTCACCCAAGTTTGACACGAAAGATTGGTTATTGCGCTAGTGCTCATACAACTCAGCATACCGCCAAGAAGCACAAAGGAAAGACAATAGCGGGCTTGAGGTTAAGTGTGGGGGCGCTATAAGAATATGTAAGCTTGACAAAAGCACGATCGAGCCAACGACGTTAACCAAAGGCACTTGGCGGGAGTTAACCTGTCATGTTTTAAATTTATTAGTTAGTTATTTTTAGTTTAGTAGAAAATATAAAATTACAAAATACAAAAAAATGTGTGCGGACTTAGTTATGGAAACATCAGTGCGCAATCAGTAAAATACGTGCGCAATTTGTGCAAATAGTAAGCAAGCTGGGATGGCCCAAATCCAGGCTCAAGCCCAAGATGCCAAAACTCTTCCCTCTATTTCCTTCTTCGTCTCCCGTTTGAGTTTGAATTGCATGCGAACTCGATTTTCTCATCTCTCTACCGATTTGGACAACCGAGCACTCGATTTAAAGCGCACGAATCTAAGGAGTTGAAAGGTAACGATTTCGAGCCTTGTTTCCTTCATTCCGATATCAAATTTTGCAATTTTTAGTCCTGGTCTGATACAGGATTTTTTTCAGGTGAAATTAGGACTCGTTGTTGAGAAAGGATTGTGGAACTAGTATTTTGTACTAATAGAAAGCTTAGTTCAAAGTTTCGCGAGCCGAATTGGTGAATTGAACTTTGAAAATTTTGGAGTTTGAGTTGTGCAAGGTTGGTCGTGTTGACCTGGACAGATTTCGGAACTTTTAGCATGCAACCATGAGCCAAACTAAAAACTAGATAGTTAAGGATGATTTTGAGAGGCGATATTGGGCCTTGATGGAATCCGGTGCAATGCCGAGCATCTTCGTGGAGAGACTCTCCTCTGCAAGATGGGGATTTACGAGGAGGTCGAGGCCGTGTTGAATGCCCCGGGCTGGAAGGGGTTGCTGACCATTGCTTGTGAAACCGACGTCGAGGACACATTTGAGTTTCTGGCATCCCTTGAGGACCAAGGGAATTACATGATGTATTGGCATTGAGGGGTGTACTATCGGACGAACAGGCACAAGCTCAAGGAAGTCTTCGGGTGGTTCACCAAGAAGAAGCACGAGAAGGATGAGCATACCAACACTGAGGCATGACAAGCCATGACCGAGAGTGGGAAGCGATTCCTAGCCGGCCGAACCCGTGACTCAGAAATCATGGAGCCAAAGTTCTTTTACCTTCAGCGCCTCGTCTCTCACACCATTCTGGCTAGGGACAATGGTTCGCAGAAGCTTGGGGGACCAATGTGGAGGTCTTACGCGGATTCTTCTATGGAAAGAAGGTCGACTAAGCGCAGGCACTCAAGAACCATTGGCTGAAGGTTAAGCCAACTGGTAAGGTCGCGGTCAAAGGGCTTGTGACCTACTACCTCCGCGGAATGCACGCCACATTCTCCGTCAAAATTTACACGATTTTGAACACAGAGTTTCTAACAATGGAGAAGATGAGAAAGATGCGAGGGATTACAGACCAATGCGCAAGGACACGCACCAAGACACCAGAATACACGTGCGCAATAATGCACGCAGGCAGCAGCGCAGCCCAGCGTACAAGCAGCACAACCCAATCTCCCAGGTTAATACCCATGGATGGACCCACAAGTGATGAGGATGTGGAGGTTCAATGTGGACAGGTTTATGGAGTATCATGCTTTGGACAATGTTTTCATGACCATAGCCCCACACCAGAATGGATGTCGGGTATGCCGATTCCCTCGGGGTACCGTATGCGCGAGGAGGCCTTGAATGATTGGAGTCGCGAAGATGACTCAGATGATCTCGACAGTGAGTAGAGGCCACGCCTGCCTCTTCCCCACCCCGCATCTTCTATGATTCCATAAACTGTTGGAAGGCTTATGCGCCTATACTTTTTGTGACTTTTGATCGGTGTCAAAATAGTCTATTATTTGGACAACTATTTGCTTATGTTCTTCGCTTTTATCATATAATTTTGATCATATTCTACACTTACATTGTCATTTCAGGTATAAAACACGCTTTATGATGATTGTAGATGTTCAGAAAAGCACAGCAAAAACGAGACTAAAAGGAGAAAAATTGGTGGTTTTTGGACCTTTCGACCTTTAGTGCTTTGAAAGTTTCCACAAAGCACATACATTATCCGATCGAGGTGAAAATAAATGTGTTGGAAAGCTAATTCAGAAATCTACAACTTTGTTGCAGACGACAAAGGCTAATTCAGACTCTAGGTCACTTGATTGAGCCAAAATCCCACTCAATTGAGTCAACCCCTTAGAAGCAATTCACTCGGTCAAACCAAAATCTCACTCGATTGAGCTGACACACCAAAAGCAGTTGACTTGATCGAACCAAAGTTCTATTTGATCGAGTGAGGCCCAGATCAAATTCGGCAGTTTTGACCTTTCTAGCTTTGGAAGACGTCACAGGGAGCATCTGATATCCGATCAAGATGAAACAAGTTACATTGGAAAGATGACTCAAAATTGATGTTTACGCCAATGAGTGATTCTGAAGTTAAGAGAGTCTTTGGGTTGAACCAAGAAGCTCGACTGCACCAAATCGAGAATCATTCAAATGGACTGAACTAATTCAAGATAAAAAAATCTAATTTTTGCCACACTAAAAATCAGATAGATATTTTATAGCTACATGAAATAAAAAGCCAAGAGTGATGGAGCTTTATGAGGAGGATTCAATTGGTGCAATAACACAAGAAATGAGAAGGTTTGAATTCCACATTATGAAGGGGAGTTACTCTTGAGCACACACTATAAAAGGAGGGCTTCACTCCTCTTCAAAAAAACAATTTTCCAAAGGCCATAGAGCACACAAAAAATCAGAGGGAGTTTCCCTCTTGGGGCGCTACTCGACCACGAAGAACGAAGAATAAGGGACGTCACCTTGAAGACCCAACAAAAATCCTGAGCACTTCTGAACACTCATTGTTTTTACTTTCATTTTATTTTCATGGATTGTTGTTCACTCACCATGAGTGAGTAGTATTTATGATGATAAGGGTTTGATGAATCCTTTGATACTCATGATTGATTGAATGATTTCTTATACATTCGATGGACGAAATTTGATCAATTTTTTAGTATTTGACTTATGTGATGCATATTAGGTGAAATGCTTGATAGAATCGCATGAATACTAGTATTATGACCAACCAGGCTACTTGTATTTCACGTGGTTAAATATTTTTTTTTAAATATGAGTGTAATAAGGATTGTGACCAACTAGAGCGATACTTGTTACACGAGCGTAAATGTCTAGTGCAAAATGTTCTCAATGAAATTATTAAAAATTGGGCCAATGATACTAGTTACATTGATTTCTACATTAGTAATTCAACATTCATACCACATAATTGCATGTCTAGACTTATATCAACCAAACCTTATTCAAAATTGTTCTACTTAATTTCAGGAATTGTTCAATGTAATTCATGAGTGTCATGGTGAAGTTATGCTCGAATCATCGTCTTTCTAATTGTTTGTTTACTTGTTACCAAATTAAACTGAACCCCTCTAAATCTTTAAAATTATTTAGTTGATAAGTAGTTGATAAATCTAGGTTTCCTCCGTTCTCTTGGGTACGACACTAGGTCACCATAGTCTTATAAATATTATTTGACGTACTTGTTGAATACTACCATTTACTGCACGTCAACTTTTATGACTTTTGTGCTCGTATTTTTATGACTCTTATGCTAACGAGCCTTTTGTCTTATGTCTTCTTAACAATATTTCTGCATGCATATATTTGCTTGTGTCTTCTGTTCACTTTCGCTTAGATTAATGTCGTGAGGATACGACATGATTGAAGTATGGGGGAGTCGACACTATGCATGTAAGTTAGTTATCTTCTAAATTTTAATTTATATTTTTAGTTAGTTTCAGAAGAAAAAACAGGGTCAATATAAGCCTTTGACCTGATATTATGTCATGATTGTCATGTTATTGTCTAATGTCGTATTTAAGCGAACTTTGATCGTTTAAGTGTAATTTTTTGAAATTTTCTTGGCACTCTTCCTCGGGATATCTAGTGGATGTGGAGTTGACAGAAAAGGTTTGAGAGAGACGATCAATTGTTCAAAGTTTTGACAAGTCGAGTTTCATGGTTAAATGACAATCGTTGAGGTTGACACTTTGAAATCTTAAGGAAAAAAGAACGGCTCAGTCACGCAAAAGTCAAAGATAAAATTCCAAAGCTTGGCGAGACGGAAAACAGGTCATTTTCTCTTTATTCAAGTAATTGGGAAGGGGTGAGCAATTTCAAACGCCCAGCTTAACTCGTAAATAAAGAAAAAGAGAGAGCTGGACGTTGTTCCATAGTTGCGATTCGAAAGACAAAACCAAGAAATGATGAAAAACTCACAAAAACAAAAGTGTCCGAGTGCTACAAATAGAGAAACAATGCTCTACAATCCCGAAAGAACGCGAATAAATCACGTGTCAGAGAAAGCCATGAAGTTTAACCATGAGACGAGAACTCAAAACAGGAGAACGATGATAGGAGCCTATAGAGAACTATCTCCCGCTCATCCGAATTAATTTGAGTTCCGATAGAAACGTACGAGTATTTAGAAAAGTTATTCCTTAATCGATTGAAGTATGCGCAAGTATGATATAAGACTGATGCATGGATTGAGGCATAATATTCAGTCAATGTAGGCTTAGCTGAAGGAGCTAAAAAAGGAAATTTGCTAGTATTTTGTTCTTAATTACCCATAATTGTTCGAGAACGAAAAATGCTCTGTGTGGGGGTTTGATAGAGCATATTTTGAAGGTCATTTAGATTCCTAATACTAGTCTTGTTGGCCTATTTATATGTATAAGATTATGCTTTTGGTGTAGTTTTGTATTTCCGAGTATTAAATGAAGGAGGAATAAATATGGGCCAAAAGATCACATTTAAAGGCAACTCAGATTAACTTGGAAGCAAAGCGCAAGGAACAATTGCATAAGGAACAAATGTGAAACCAGACGCGCAATGACATCCTGCTTGTGCAGAACTTCCATTTTGGCGCTTAAACTTTGGCAGCTTCTAGAAGATTTTTTCAATGTCCGATTGAACCGATTTAAGTTGAACAACTTGTATGAAGGGCCAAGAGACAGATTCAGATGGGAAGATTACTAAAAATCAAATATATGAAGAATAAGGGGTGTTTATCACGCAATTCAAATTTTGGAAACCGGTTGCTCTTGATAAATATACACTCAATAATTATCAAGGAAAGTATTTGAAAATCAAAGGATATCTGCAAATATTAAAATGAGAGTTATGGAATGGGACGAAGCAACCCTAGCACTATAAATACAAGTGTCAGGCGGCAGAGAAAAGAGACCACCAATACACACCACCACCGACAGTTACGCCAAGTTAGGACAAAGTAAGGGATAGCCTTTGCATCCGCCCACTTATTCTGTTCTCAAAGCTTGTCTCTCCCATTCTTTTGCTACTTCTCTAAACTTTCTGGGAATGAACGAAGTGAGTGGCAGCCTCCAATCTCCCGACCCTTCTTCTCAAACCTTCCCCAAAAACACTCATCCTTCTAGCCGAGATCAAGAACTAGGAGTGACAACCCAAGGCTTTATCTTTCGTCCTTTCTGTTTCCTATATTTTAATTTAATTTCAGTGATGATGAACTCTGCAAGTATGTCGAGCTAATCTGTTAGCATCAACAACGAGCATTGAACTTGTATAAGTCATGTTTTGAGACTTGCGCTTCATCTATGAAATAGTTTCATTATTAATTCGATTGTGTGTATTCATATTTTCAATCTTATCTTATTAGGGGAGGCTCTGGTGGGCAAACCTAGTTTGATAGCTTGAATTCATCAGTTAAACTGATCTACAGCTGAAAAGTGCGAATTAGAAGTGACAGGTGTGATAACCCTAATGGGAGTTATATGTGAAACCCAACCCCAAAATTAATAGCGCGGGATGTTGACCGTGACTATGAATGCGTGATGTCAGATACCTTAGCGGGGAGTGATAGTGTGAAATTAGTTCGTAGAAATATTTAGTGTCAGTGATAAACTGATTATCAGGGATAGCTTGTTGTTGATGTTGCACATCGTTATTAATTACATTACACTCTATTCTCTCTTTTTTTTACTCGCACAAACAAACCTACTCACAACGCTCTCTTTTACTTTCTGTACTAGGAAAAGTCTTTCAGCAATTCCTTGTTGGATCGACCTCGTACTTACATCACTATACTAAGTGGTTAATACACGGGTATTAAATTTGACGCGTACAACGATGCATGCTCAAATATCATTCTTGTCAAGTGCATCATCCTTATCAACCAAGTCCGCAATCCTAAGAGCATGTGGGTATATTTATCATTTTAGTCAGGTAAAACTTTATTTTCTCGTGTCATAGGTTCAGTTCAATAAAACCATCATCACAATTTATCAAAGATCTTACCGTATTAGAAAAAGGTTTTCCTAATATGACAGGTATCTCAGCATGTGGATTATCCACCATTTCAAGCACATAAAAGTCCACAGGTACATAAAAGTTTCCTCTCTTAACAGGCATATCTTCTAGTACTCCTATGGGGACTCATTTTGACCTATCAGCAAGTCTAATGACAAGAGATGTTTCAGCTAAAGTTCTTATGTTCAATATCAGATACAAAATATATAGCATGATTGAAATTCCAGCTCCTACATCACATAAGGCTTCTTTAATGTCTAAATCTCCTATCGAAATAGGTATAGTAAACGAACCATAGTCTTTAGCATTTATGGGCATGTTACGTTGTATGACCGCACTATAGTCTTTAGCTTTAACTCAGGCTTACGTGTAATGATATCTTTAAGAAATTTAGCATTGGTAGGCATTTGTGATATTACGTCAGTGAATGGAATGGTCACGTGCAACTTCGCCAAAATCTCAGCAAATCTCTTGAAGCTAGCATTCTTCTTGACTTTAATTTGATGTTGCGGAAAAGGAATGAGAGGTGTATAAATCGGTTGGGTACATATGGTTCTTCCTCTTCTTCAATCTCTTTTCCCCTTCTTGCTCAGGTTGCTCATCTTTCTCATTCTGCTCAACCTCGTTGGTTGCAGTTCTCTCCTTTTCCTTTGGTTCCTCAAGTACTTTTCCATTCTTAAGTGTAATCGTGTTAACATCAGTGATTCGTACGTCGGGTTGTGAAGGTAATTTTCCAAGATGCCTTAAAGAGCTTGATGCTTGTTGAGCAAGTTGTTTCGCTAACATTTTTTGGGCTGCTCATTCTTGTTGTAGCTCGGATGTCAACTACTAAACGTCTTTAGTTTTTGAGCTTGGGTTGCTATCATTTGCATCATTAGTTGTGCTAGTGATGGCTCTTCTTGCCTCTTGTCCTCTTGCCTTGAATTGTATGTTTGATTGTTACTCGGATTTTGTAATACTGTCCTCGTGGCTGATTATCTCCTTGGTACTGGTTCCTTGGTTGATTTTGAGGATTTTGTACTGATTCTATGAGTTAGTTTGATTTGAAGTTGAAGGTTTCGTATCAGGATAAAACTTTACTTGTCTTTGTTGCATTTGAGGTGGCATATGCGGGCGTTCTTGTCTTCTAGCTATGTAGTTAACATCGTCTCCTCTCTAGTCATATGCATCTTTTTTTTAGTTCACTCACATCATAAACCACCGGTAGTTCTTTCCTTTTATTGGGGTTCATGCCTCCAATAGACTGTGTCAAAGCTTTCACGGTTGTTACAAGAGCGTCTAAGTCCTCTTTTTTGACTTCCTATGAACTGGCGTCATTCTCGTTCTTCTTTAGATGGTTACGTTCTCCTCCCTGTTAATGGTTGTTTCTAGCAATCTTTTCAACTATAATGAATCATTCTGTGGGGGTTAACTCCATAATACCTCCTCCGCTTACTTGGTTCCTTCGTGCTCGACCATTCTCGTCCATCCCATCGTAAAACGCGGACATCAACTCCCACTTGTTGAATTCGTGATGTGGGAAGTCACGCAACAAGCCCCTGAATCATTATAAGCCTCATAGAATGATTTGTTATCAAATTCAACAAACTTATTGATTTTGTCCCGAATCTTCTTGACTTTCGCCGGTGGAAATTATTGTTTAACAAAAGCTTGAGCTAACTCTTCCCATGTTCGGAATGAGTCTAGCTCATGGCTTTGTAACAAATCCTCCGCTTTGTCTGTTAAGGAAAATGGAAAGAGCTTCATAAACACAACTTTTGTGGTGCCCCTATAGTTTTATAAGTACGACATAATTCCGTAAAATTACTCAAACGATAATGAGGATTACCGTTCCCTCAAATGGATGGTTCTTGATCATGTGTATGAGGTTTCCTTTGATGTCAAAGTCATAACCTTTGCCCTCAGAAATATAAATTGATGAATCGTAATTCTCGATAGTTGGGGTTATGTATTCTCCTACGGGCCTTTCCATGTTGGCTCCTTGTCTTTGGCCTGCAGCTCCCCTTGGGCGAGCTTGCTGATTCTTGGGTTGGTTGTTGAATGATCACCGGATCATGGTGCTCCATTTGAAGTGGTACGTCTACTAAGATGGGTGGTGAATTGTTTGTTGCACGAACTTGTCTTCTAATTGATGCGGCAGTAGAGTGTGTTGAACTCATGCTTGGAGTTGTCTTGTCTTTCTTCATTGCATTTGCCCTTATGTGCAGTGAAACACCTATAAGTGAGTTAAAGATGTTTTAAGCTAACAAGTTTAAGAACAAAAATTCCAAACAAGTATACTTCAAACAAAGTTATTTTTAGATTTTTTTGATAAAGAGAACTATCAAGATAAATAAAATTGCAAGATAAACTAAGTTTAAAAAATCATTCCCCGGCAACGGCGCCATTTTGACGTTTGCAATATAGGGTGAGAATAAAGCAAGTCAAAAGAAATCTGTAATAACTAGGGGTGACCTAGTGTCGACCCAAGGGATAAGTGGGAAACTAAGAAGTATTATGCTAAATTATCGACTAAACAATTCTAGGAGTTTCTGGGAGTTATAAATTCAGTTGGTGACAAGTGATGGGAATAAATTCAAAGGAAAAAGATGACTAGGGCTTAACTTCACCAAGGATACTCATGAATTTCAATGAATGATTTATGAAATAAAGTAGAATGAATTAAATTGCTAACTAGACTCGACTTCATAAGTTAGCAAATTTGCCTAAACTAATTTTGCATGTATTATTCCCAAACTAAAGGGTCAAGACCTAGTTTCATACTTTGTGAAGGTTCCTTTTAACTTCCCTCCATTAGATTAAAGGTTAGAAACTAGATAAAAAAAAACTAATCTCATGCTTCGCGATTGCGACATCCCTTCTCCGACTTAAATGTTAGAAACTAAATACTACTAAGTCAAGTAACGTATTTTAACCAAAAAGAACTCATAAAATGTGTAGAAGTATTCAATCAATCATGAGTTTTCAAGGGTCCGGTAGACCCTTGTTATCAACAAAACTAATCACTCATTTCGAGTGAGGAACAATACATAGTTAAAATTGAAATATAAAATAATGATTGAGTTTAGAAATGCTCAGCAGTGTCGAGTCTTCAGATGTGTAACTTCTTCCTCACGGTCGAGTAGTTTTGCTCGAAGAACAATTTGGACTGAAAAATAAGGGAACCTGTCGAGTAGAATAAAATACAATTTCTGAATTTTGGAACTTAGTGGCATGGCCTCAGCTCAAGAGCACACACTCTTCTCCTTTCTATGGCTCTCCTTTTATAATGTTGTTAGAAATCCTTTGATTTCACTCCATAATGATTGAATTCCAAACCTTTCAATGTCACCTATTATTGTCTTCCATTGAATTCTCTCATAAAGCTCCAAGTCCTTTGTTCTCATAAATCTCCTCTTGAACTTCTTTTATGGTCGAGTTAATGGATCCTTTGAATGACCTAAGCTTCATTTTTGATCGAGTAGCTGTTCTGGTTGAGTACATATTCCACTCGGTCGAGTAGGACATTACTCGGCCGAGTTGCTGCTTCGTGTCCGCATTTACTGTGTTGACTCGGTCCAGTAGCCTCTCTGCTCGGTTGAGTGGGTGCCTTCTGTTTCTTGTCAAGGAGTTACTCCACCGAGTTGCTCCTTTACTCGCCGAGTTAGTAGCCTCAGTTTGTTTCATGCATTCTGGCTCGGTCGAGTAGACTCCAGTTCAGTTAAGCAACCTTCTTTTCAGCTCTACTCAGTAGATTAACTTTCGCATCGACCGAGTTTGACCTTCAAACTGCTAAGTTGTCTTTGACTTTTGCATTGACTGAACACAACTCGACCAAAACCTTCTGTTTTTGCTCCTTTTCTCTTCATATTTGCTATGTTTTGCATTTGGCATGCTTGATTATCTGAAAGTGTATTTTATACCTAAAATACCAACATGAGTGTATAATACGACCAATTTTATACTATAAATGTGAAGAATGTAAGCAAATAAGTGTCTAAATAACAAACCGTTTTAACATTGATCAACGTCTTTCCGATGAGTGTATCATAAGACGCCTTTGAAGATGACGTCTAGTCCACTTTTAAAACTTCCTCATTTTCGCGTCTTTCCTATCGTCTTAGAAAAAGTAATTTCACTAGTAATTTCACTATTCATTCGATTGGAGTGAGAGTGATAAAACATACGAAATAACTCTTGTGTATTTGCTCAACCAAGCTCTTCAATCTTTTGAGTAATCTTGCGGTTTTGTACTCAAACTCCCTTGAATTGATAATCCATGCGTTTCACCTCTTATTTATTCATAATTCTTCTTTTGTTCCTTAGTGCATTGGTACTGATATTATCTTCAGGATTAGAGCTTCTTCGACTCCAAGTAACTTGCTTCAACAAATGTTTCTCTATCTTGAGTCTTCTTGACCTATATCACACAGTGCTTCTTATATCGATCATTGTTCTTGAAGAATCTTCTTATAATCAATTGCAATAATCCATTGCATTGTTATCCAGAAGATCTTCATCAACCACTTCTTGAGTATGCACTTATCACCAATGCATGAGTCTCATTATTATCTTGAGAGTCCTTATCATGGTTTCAGCCAGGACATATGTGAGATAAAAGATATGTTGGCCTTCCATTCTTTCTTAGTACAAGGAAGTTTGCAGCAACAAGCTTATCTCATCATTAAGATATTCGGCATTAGTAGTTGTTGCGCATTTTGTTGTAGAAGTGCATTGATTAACTACTTCTCTTATATCATGTCCAAATTAATAACAAAAACCTACTCATTAGTAGTTGTTGCACCAGTTGTTATGAGTGTGCATTGGTCCACTATTTCTTTTGTGGACATGTCAGCTTACCGAGTGTACAAGACAGCACTACACTTATCTATCCATTCAGATGATCTAAATGATCATCATTTAGATTCATAGAGTTGTTTGCCAAAACTAGATTGCCACTTTAATTTCATGACATCATGAAGCTCAAAATCTTCCCATTATCAATTTTTTAGCAAAATAACATATCAGAGTACATATGCTAGGCTCTACCACATCAGCCATACTCCATTCACAACAGCATCTAATATAAGTTAGGTAAGACAACTTACTTCTCCTTCAGCCAATCTTCACTACTTGCTAATTCCCTTTCAACTATAGGTCAGAATATTTTATTAACACCTAGCATGTAACATCTATCACTACACTAATTTTCTTCCCTTTTTTGCCAGTAAAATTAACAAAGAGAAAAACTATAATGAGAACTAATTATCATGAAATACTTAATAAGTAACAAGCAAACAAACTGACGTTTTTATTGAGAAGAATCTACAACGGAGTTTATAGAAACAATCACCAGTTTGGAGCATGAAAAAGGATAGATGGACGTTAGTCCTTCACCATGGTATTGCCTCGCATCTTCTTTAGGCGTAATTAGAAGATGTGTCTATATTTGACCCTTCTTGGAAGAGGTCAAGTTCTTCTCCACAATGTCAATAAGAAAATCATCACTGCTATGGCTGCTAGTTGAGAGGGTAACAGTTAAAACTCCACTTGAAAGGGGAGCTGGTAGATTGGAAATTTGAGGATATTGACGCAGAGATTGTTCTCACTTTCTTCATGATCATTGTTATCTGATATAATGATTACATTGTTTATATTTACAACATCTTTGCTTCGATTAATATTTGCTTCAGATGAAGAAGAAATCTGATGATCTGCTGCATTTTCATGTCCAGATGAATCCCCTATCCACATCAGCCATACTCCATTTTCTTTTGTTCGACGCTTCAGCATAGAAAAGGGTTCCCTGAGGTGCATGGTTAAACGCAGTATCTGATTTAGTCTAAAAAAGGTAACATTTGTTTCCCTAAAAATTACAATTGTCATATGAGATGACAATAATACCATCCTCAGCACTTATGTAGGCATTGTCTGTTGGAATGGAGATAAGTGCTGCTTCAGAAAGTTCTGTCATGAATCCTTTAATTCCAATCCATAGAGCATCCTTCATCATCCTTAGGGATTGACGGTCCATCCTCTTACATAGACCTTTTGAGGACATAGATTAGTTCGAGAGCGAGTAAAATGTTAATCACATTTACACCGCATAGCTGGTGGTACGGAGCCATCAAAGAATCCCTTTTCAGCAGCATCAAGAGCATAAAAGAGAATACAGGCTTTGTTAAGCAATTGCCTTTCAGTCAAAACTGTGTAGACTCTCAGCTCATATTTAGGGCTGCCATTCGTGGGAGGAAGCAACAAAATGGAAATTTCTAATACCATTATAGAGAAAATCCATAGAAGGGTAGCTAATTGGAGCAACAAGATACTATCATCAACTGGGAAAGATGTCCTGATTAAGGCTGTTCTGCAAGTTCTGCATGTGTACTCAATGTCCTGCTTCTTAGCCCTGGATTTTGTCATCCAAAAGATCCATTCGATCATAGTTAAGTTATGGTGGGGATCAACAGAAGGCACAAAAAAGGCTCTTTGGATTCGAAAAGACACTTTCTATCAGGACAAACAAGGAGGGCTAGGTTTTAGAGAATTGCATGCTTTTAATCTAGCATTACTTGCAAAATAGGGATGGCGTCTGCTACACTGTCCGGAGTTGCTAGTTTCCCAAGTTATGAGAAAGAAATATTTTCCTTCCGGAAATATGCTCCATGTCCCAAGTATGGAAAGGAATTCACTCATCTTTGTTTATCTTAAAGAGGGGCTTATCCTATGACGCGATAAATGGCAACGTATACTAGACTGGCTTAGATGATAATACTTTCACCACAAAGTCAGCCTATCAGATTGCCAGGGAAAACACAATAGAAAAACATTTTTGGGGTGAACTTCGTCAAGAACTCTTGATTAATTTTTTCTGGAAGAAGTTTTGGAGCTGTAATATCCCTAGGAAAATAAAAATCTTCATATGAAAAGCTTTTCACTATGGGATTCCGGTGGGTAGTGTCTTGGCAAGAAGACTAGGGGCACGAGATGTTAGTTGCAAATTCTGTAATTACAGAATGGAATCCCCTATTCATCTCCTTAACTGCTGGTGGTTTAAAGCTACATAGGCAACTTCAGGTATGAATGTGGAGCCTCTGGAAAATCAGTTTTCATTCTTAGCAGACTCGATTCACTACCTGTACAAAGCTGGAGGAAGAGGAGTTCCAGAAGGCAGCTTGCATTATGTGGTTTGTATAGTACAATAGGAATTTAAAATGGCATGGAAAGGACGGCATGGATATTCGGACCTATGTGTAGAAGATTAATGCATTTATCAAACGCTCACAATTCAGCCATTCTGTTTATCAACTTTCCCAAACAGGAAGGTGTGCTTAAGTGGATGTCTCCAAGTAGTGATTTTATCAAAATAAATTGTGAAGGTGTTTGGCGGACTTCTGACAGAGTTGCTGGAGTTGGTGTTATCTGTTGTACGGAGGAGGGCATTGTCTTGGCATCAAGGTCGTCTTTTATTGTGAATATTATGAGCAACTTTGAGGCGGAGGGACTTGCAATCAAACATGGCATTCTACTGGCTAAGGAGTTGGGGCTGAAAAAAGTAATTTTCAAAACGGAATGCACTAAAGAGCAGTTTTTCTAATTTATTTCATTTTCAAAAAAAAAATTAATGAGTTTTGTTAGGTAGTTAAGTGAAAACTTAAAATTTATACAGATGGTTAAGTGAAAATGTTTTTTTATAGTGGTGGTTAAGTGAAAAACGATACTTTATATAGGTGTTTAAGTGCAATTTACTATAATAAATATGTCTTGGACCCGCAGGTTGCATTGACTGAGAAGGGGTATGAGTATGTTTTATTTTCGAAGGATCTGGGTGCGTTGAGGACGAGAGCTGATCGAGCGAGGTCGAGGGAGGAGGTGTTTGATGGACATATGGCAATTGTCTCTCAAGGGTGGTGGTGAAAGTAAAACGTGTTGTCTCTTACGAGTGTTTAAATTCAAATGAAACGTATAACGGGTGTTTAAAATTAATTTTTTCTATTTTTTATTTAAAGTCAACCAGTTGTCATAACGGCGCGTGGCAGCACGAATTAACAGAGTTGTATGGAGGTGTCTATAACCAAAAGTTTGTTCAATCACGGGTGTTTAATTCAAAATATTTTTACTAGTGATTTAAATTCAAATTGACCGTAAAGTGGAAATTTATAACTAATTTCCTCTTTATTTTTTAACAGGAGGAATATTGTCAAAACTAATAAAAGATGTGAGCACGATACAAAGACTAAGGGGCAGATTATAAACAAGTCTTGAAAAAGTTTCAAAATAAGTTTTGAAGTTGTTTTGAGTTAAGTTTTTAACCACTTTTTTCATTCATTTTAAACTTCAAAACTTTTTTTCAAAACTCAAACCCTCCTCAATAGGTGGGTTTGAAACTCAAAACTAAAACTTA